>PVJL010004995.1:0-117061 GCA_004026885.1 Lyroderma lyra
GAACAATTCCTAGGGGGATTCTGGTTTCTATTTCTGAAGTGAGGTGGGACATGTGAGGCTCTTCGAGGACAGCCCCAGCAGCGCCCTGGGCCAGGTCTTTACTGCAGGTTCTGTGGGTTCGTCTCAGGCCTTCCCGTTCATGAAAGTGGGGAGTTGGCCGGGGACCACGTAACAACTATGATCAGAAGGAAAGCCCAGCCCTGTCGGGTATTATGTTCTTCGATGGATCTGAAGTATTTTCTTTGAAGTTTTCTCCTTTGTGAAACGGGCTTCTCCAAGAAAATAAACAAGCCTTTAAGGAGAACAAGAGAAGCTGGGTTTTCATTTTTGAGATGACTATCTGACATCTCAGGGGATCACTATGGCAGCCCTTCAGTCCAAGTTCAAGTTCAGACTGAACGAGAATCAAAGCATCCCAGTACACACAGATCCCTGGTGCCAGCTAAGACTAGAGTGGAAACAACACCAGTGTCACCATCGCTGTCTTGAGTTAGGCATTCCTGACCTCTTTCACTGTGTGAGTGTTCCCCCAGTGCCTTATAAAAACCTGAGGGTGGAGTTTAAAAACAGGGAAGTAACTGACTTCAGCTTAATATCAAAAACTTCCATGGACAGTAACCTTAGAGCCCCCAACCTGTCTGGGACCCCAAATCACAGGTGCAAGTGATGGCACAAACGGGATTCTTTGTTCTTCCTGAGCTGAGCTCACCTCTCCCAGCATCAGAAGAGAAGATGCAGGCCACAACGTTTACTGAGAAGGGTAAGTCATGACCCCTGCCATCAAGGACTGTACCATCTAACTCATCATGTCCAACCCGCGGCCACAGCTTTGAATGCGGCCCAACACACATTCTTAAAATATTATGCGATTTTTTTCTGTGCAAGCTTTTTTTTTTTTTTTATTTTAGCTCATCAGTCATCATTAGTGTATTTTATGTGCAGCCCAAGACGATTCCTCCAATGTGGCACAGGGAAACCACAAGGTGGGACACCACTGATTTAATTAATTAAAAGTAAAAAATATACTCATTAAAATTGACTAGACCAAGTAATTTTTGTAAGTTACAAAGGAAATGGAAAAAAGTAAGATTGTATTATTTTCTTTAGTAACCATGACAGGCTAGTGATGATGCAGCTATAACTAGTTATGAGGTCTGACAATTAAGTTCACGAAGTCGTCACCTTGTGTTAATGTTGACAGCACTGTACAAACAACACAGTGAGGTGTCATAATCTTGGTGTATCAGTGTCTCACAGCTGTGTTTGTGTCAACATGTGGTGGTGTCTTGCTGAGTGGTGTACATTATTGTTGTTGCGTGTTTTTGTGTGCTGTCACAAGAAATATCAGAGCTTGAATTAGAGCAATGAACAAATATTAAATTTCTAGTTAAACTTGGCAAGACTGGAGGTAAAATCAGGGACATGTGAGTCCAAGTTTATGGGGATAATGCCATGAAGAAAACAGCTGTGTACAAATGGAGTAAACGTTTTTCTTAGGGGATAGAAAGTGTCACTGATGAAGAGAGATCAGGGCGGTCAGTAACAAGCAGAACTGACGAAAACGTAACAAAAATTCATCGAATTGTGCGTCAAAATAGTCAGCGACTGTGAAAAGCATAGCAGACAAGTCAACATCAATGCAGAAACAGTTAGGAAAATCTTCACTGAAAATCTTGGCCTGAGAAAGGTGTGTGCAAACATGGTCCCAAAGGAGCTCCCCGATGAACAAAAGCAAAGGAGAATCAAAGTGTGCCAAGACCTTTTGGAGAGGCAAGACGATGCTTTGGGCCGTGTTATCACTGGTGATGAAACATGTGTGTACCAATACGACCCTGAAACAAAGCGTTAGAGTGCACCATGGAAGTCAGCCAATTCTCCATGACCAAAAGATTTCCCTCAGTCCAAATTAAGAGTCAGAACGATGTTGCTAACCTTTTCTGATATCAGAGGGATTGTTCATTATGAATTTGTACCAACTAGACAAACAGTCAACCAAGTTTACTATTTGGAAGTCCTTTAAAGGTTGAGTGAAAAGTTAGACAAAATGGACCTGAAAACAAGTCACGGCTCTTGCATCGCGACACTGCACCAACTCACACGGCTCTGTCTGTGAGGGAGTTTGTGGCCAGGACACAAATAACTGTGTGGGAACACCCGTCCTACTCACCTGATCTGGCCCCCAATGACTTTTATCTTTACCCAAAGATAAAGGAAATATCGAAAGGAAGACAGGTTGAAGACATTCAGGACATCCAGGGTCATACAACGATGTCTCTAATGGCCGATCCAGAAGAAGAGTTCCCTAATTGCTTTGAAGGGTGGACTAGGCGCTGGCATCGGTACACAGCTTCCCAAGGGGAGGACTTCCAAGGTGACCATAGTGATATTCAGCAATGAGGTAGGTAGCACTTTTTCTAGGGTGAGTTCATGAATTTATTTGTCAGACCTCGTATGCAGGATGTGTGTTGGAGTGGGATGAAAGGGAAGGAAAATTGAGGAAAATCAGGTTCAATACTCTGTCAGGAAGTAGAGGGGGGCTGAAGATTTCCTTTGCACAAGTAAGGAGGCCTGAGGGGTTCACAATCTCCCCCAGCCACCCCCATCATCAGTTAGCCAACTGGAGTCACAACAAGCAGCACTGCTTAAATGTTCATAATTTAGATAACAGAGATTGTATTTCTTCCCGGGGTCTTCCACAGTATTGGATCACGATTGGAAGAGGAGAAAAATATCCTGCGATCACTGTAAAAAGCCCCTAAATGGGAAGGAGCCTGGGAAAACAGAAGTAAAGCCTAATTCCACCCGTGGTAAAAGAGACTGACTACACAGGCCATGATGCACGCTGCCTTTTGGTATATGAATGCTTTCATGACCCAGGTTGAGTGAAAGAGAGACATCAAGGCAGGACTTGTGCCCTGCCCCTTGCTTTTGAGTTCTGTCACTGGGTCTGTGACTTGAGGTCCCATAACAGCGCCCAGAGAGGCTGCACTTAGGCCAGCCTCAGCTACACACCATCAAGTGACTCACGTCACCAACTAGAGGGCTCTGTACTAGGAAGTCATCTACCAGTTGGCCCCAGCTCCTGAGTGCATTCTGAAATCCTGAAGCCAAGACCCGGGAACTTGGGAGTCAGTTGCCTCAGAGATCTCTTACAGGCCCTGAAACAAAGCCCAAGGCTGTAGGTCGGAGAGAGAGGCACTGGTCATACGCCATCTGTCCCCTGGGCTGAGGACAGTCAGTCCAGGAAGACCCCCATTGGGGTAATTCCGCATCACTTGCACCAGAGTTTCTTTCCTTTCGAGAAATGCTCCTGCAGGTTGTTCGGCTCTTAACCGTTTGCAATTTGGAACACCTGTAACTGAGGAATGGAAGAAGAAACTTCATTCTGGGGCTAAAATTCCAAACAATTTGCAGGCTCAACTTAAAAGATAAAAACCCCTGGCCTTGGGTAAGTTGCTGTTTCTTTAAACCGTGAAAAAACAAGGGAAATGGGTCTTGTGTGGAGGGAAATGATGAAGAGGTTCAGGACACTCTGCCCTCCCTGAGGAAGCTCAGGCCTCCCTCCCCTAAACAGACGAGGCTGGTCCTCAGACAGAAAGCACGTGTCTCCCACCAGGACGAGGACAGTGTGCATTAAGTTTGGGCATGTAGTTAGGAACACCAAGCCACCTACAACTCATCACCTGATTCTCGGGGTGCCCCTCACCCTTCCTACCCCCACTCCCCCCCTACCAAGGAAACAAGAGGTGGCTGGTTCGGGAGTGAGGAAATCTCTGGAATCTCTCCCACAGTGGGATTCTCCTTCCCCATTCAGCTCTGCGCCTCATGGCAATGATCCCACCCATGCGCATAAAAAGGAGACATTATGGAGGGGTCTGGCGCTCACAGCATCTTCTAACTGACTTTACTTTTCAAAGAGTTAAAAAAAAGAAAGAAAGAAAGAAACACCTGTCTTGGCTACTTGTTTTCCCAAATGCAAAGAGCTGGTTCTGAGTGAGAGATCATAAATGAAAACTCCAGAAACTCTCAATTCAGGGGATCAGAAATGTGTCACCACACTCGGGGGTACCACAAGCACACACTGAGCGTGGCCTGTGTGCCAGGGGCTACAAACAAAGTCGCCCTGAAACAAATGGCATTCGCTCGTAAATCTGAAAGGGGACTGGTCTTTGGAGCTGACACTGAGAGCTGCCTTCGTCATCGCACACCTGGGTTCCCACCCAGGCTGAGCCCACAGGAGCTCGAGGATGTTACAGCCCTAGATGGACTCCCATGACGCTCCTGGGTAAAGAATGGACACCCACTCCTCACTGAACGACCTACCTGTTTAACAACCCCTGGGACGTATGACCAGTTCTCCCGCCGGGGAACCCCCTTTCTCAGTCTTGGTCTCGTTCCCAATGTCAGTTAGTATTAAGAACACGAAGCGTTTGCCATCACACAAGGCTACATATTTCATTTGTAAGTGTGCTGTCCCATGATGTTTATTGAAAAATATACCCTATGGCACCAGGACACACAACAAAACATCCACCTTTAAGCTCCTCCCTTATTGGCCAATTCACTTAATGACCTAGTTGTAGGTACTAACTCAGTCGTTCAGGGAGGAGGGCCTACACTACCGCCCTGCAGTAGTGATGGGAGATTTAACCAGGCTGCACATAAATACTAAAAACAGCGAACATGACTCCAGGCAAAGACTTTGCCTGGATTAACTCATTTAACCCTTGCGACAACCACAAGAGCAGAGGTGGTTTTATTATTTTTTTATTTGATTATCATTCAGGAGCCCTCACTATACAGTCCTGCGTCAATGGGTGGTACTTGGGGTGTTTGTCAGCTTGTCAAATGTGTCATTTGTTGGGATTTACTTATCATCTTAAATAAATGTTCACTTTAGGACCTGATTTTATCGTCATAATTTGGTATTCTTTACCTTCAAGAGAGCCCAGCAAACTGTGTAAACTTTATTCCCTTCTCAAAACCTAGACCTACCTCTGCATGTGAGGTAGGAGACATTAACAACTCCATTTTTCAGATGATGAAGTTGAGACCCAGAGAGGTTAAGTTTCTCACCCAAGTACACACAGCTGGTTAGCGGTGGGATCCAGGCTGGAAAGCAGGCATTCTGGCTGGGGTACTCGTGACCCTATGCTCGACTGCTTCTTCTTATTTTACATAGAGCTCCTACCAAACTCTCTGGGACATTATGGACCTTCAATAATTGATGGTTATTATTATTTTGAAAATTAAAAACTGCTTTTGTAGTAACAGGAATACAGCCCACCCCTAATTTAAAGAACCTCTATCAACTTGAAACTTAACAGAAAACATTTGTACCAGCCTGGCTTTATACAAGATGCTTCCTTTTAAATATCAATTTTCTGAAAAATGCCTGGAGAGTGGTAGTATTCTAAGTGTGGTCCACAGAGCACCTGACTCAGAATCACCTGGGCCCCATGGAAACCTAATGGATCCACATGGATGGGAGTGTACGTCAGAAATCTGAATGAGTGGTGCACTCCCTGAGGGCCTTTTTGCACATCTACTGTGCAAAACACAGCTTCTAGCAGTCCTCCTAGGGGTATTAGAGGCAGATGAGGTGAGGGAGTGAGAAAGGAATTCGAATCTAAGGTGTTATTAGTAATCCCTCAATGAAAGGGAAATGACAGGTAAGACATCATCTGTGATACTGCAAAGCACATCAACAGGCATATCCGCTTACACAAGGAAACCTGAATTGACATCACTTTGGGGACCGTCACTTGGAGACTAGAGGACTTCACTGCATTTCCAGGTACTGTCCTCAGTTGTCAGAAAATTCATTCTCTTAATTTCCAGAACACTTTTAAAGTCATCTCGTCACCCACATTCCAGAGATGAGGAAACGGACGCTCGTAGACATTAAGGGACTCTCCAGAAAGTCACAGGGCCAGGATTTGGACCCAGAAGTTCTGCTTCTGGACCCGGTACTCTTAAATCCTATGTCCCACTGAATTAATTAATTGATTTTTTTATTGATTTAAACATTGTCAGTCGAGATGAAAAGGAAAATTGCAGATTTTCACAGAACTCCCTCTTGAAGCTGCTTTTGTTTTTGTTTTCTCTGATGTAGTCATTCTCAAGAGGAATAAACGGGGCCATGGGTTGAAGACAGCATGAAAGCCCTCAGCAGGGCCGAAGCCCTGAGATTCCGTGGGGGTTCAGTCTCCTTGGGCTGCAGATGTCAGAGCCTCCAGCCCTCCCCCTGGTTCACAAACAGAAGCTTTGTTTCAGTTCTTCCCACACGCTCCTCCCTCCACAGCCCCCAAAAGCGTTTTAAGATCTTTAGCCTACATTCCTTCCCTGGCACCCCAGCTGCCCGAGCCTCCCAGCCAGCAGACAGTAAGTGCTGACACGGTTCCAAGCACTTTGGGTCTATTAACTCCGTAACCCTCATCACGCTGTTGGTTCCCACCTTTTACAGAACTGGACACCGAGGCCCCTAGTCCCAGAGTCCCGGAGCCGTCAAGGAGCAGGATCAGGAATCGAATCCAGGCCGCCTGGCCCCGAGCCCACGTCCTTAACCACTCCCTAAAGCATGCCATTTATTTACTGAGTGTCCGCTGTCACTGGGCCCCTCTCACACACTGGCGGCTGAGTCCTTGCACGAACGCCCACAGGGAGACGTGTTCCCCGCAGACCGCCTCGGGGGCCAAGTGACACGCGGTAGCCATGGTCCCTACCCGGTCTTTCCACTGACACTCGTGTGAGCCTGAGTTCTGTTTTTCATAAAGCTGCTCTGTCCATGGAGCGTTGTGCTGACCTTTCCCGCGAGCGGGTTTTGTCCACCTGTGAGGTTAAGCCACTCAGCACAGAAACCCGGGCAGGGGCACGGGGCAGTGACCGGAGAAACTGAGAGCCTTTGGTTCCTGGCCCCCTGCCCACACCCAGCTACCTGCAAACTGCTGACCAGTGATCAGAACCCAGTGGGAGCCTGTTCTCCCCGCTTTCGGATGGGAAAGGCTGAGGCTTCCAGCAGCTGGGAACTTCCCCCAGATTCTGCTTTCTCTCTGGACAGCCAGCAGCAACAGTAACAGCGCACTGGCTGGAACACTGTCTTAAAGAAGACCCTTGCAATTAATTTAGGGAGCTGCCTCACAAATGAACCACAAAACAAACAAACAAGCAGAAATCTGCGCAGGTAACAGGAGCCAAGGAGACTGGGTTCTGCAGGACTCTCAAGTCCCAGACGCAGTTCTGCAGGAAATACCACCATCCAGACTGTCCCCACGAGTGGCCAATAGATGGGGGAGCTCCCCCGCACGAGGCCGGGGAACGGAGAGGAGAAAGGGGTCGATGTGACAGGAGTTAGGATGGTCCCTCCCTTCCTCGCGTCTGGGACTGGTCAAAGGAGCCTGTCCAGCAGCCACGCGCCCGCCCGAAGGAGGCGGAGGGAAGAGATAGCAGTCCCCGCGCGGGGCCCTCCCTAGGTGTCCCCAGATGCCCACTTACTTGCTCCGAAGTGTCACCCCAGCTCTTCGCCTCTTCCAGCGACCCCGCGCATTGCAGCAGCCCCCAGCATAGCCCCAGCAGCAGGAGCATGGCGGCCCTGGGACGCGCGGGACCTGCGCAGGGGACAGCTTGCGGGGGCTCGGGCGGCGGACGCGCCCAGGGGACAGCGCCAGCGCTCGGCGGCTGCGGAGGCGCACGGCCCCGCCTCCCCGCCGCCCCGCCCCCGGCCCGCCCCGCTCCGCCGCGGGTCCAAGCCGGGTCCCCAAGGCTCTAGGGAGGCGACCCCGCAGGCTGGCGGGACCGCGCACGGCTCCTCAAACGGGTCCCCTCTCTGGCCCGCCCTTCAGACCGGCCGCCCCCGGAAGTTCGTCCAGCTTTCTCCATCCAGCTCTGTGACACCTGCCGACCCTTCCCCCAACTCCTTCCCGTCCCCCCAAGGTGTGAACGCTTTTTCACTTCCCCACGACTTGCTTCATTCCTGACGGAGGACGTGGGGAGGGCCAGCCTGACACGCAGTACAAAGCCCACCCCTCACCGGCCACACAGACCACCCCTCCTGCTGTATCTACGAGGACCACCCTCCCCGCCCGCCCCGCTAAGGACAATGGGAGACCTCCCTGCCCGGGCTTGGCGCTGATGCTTAGCACCCAAATTAAGGATGCTAATTAGTAGTCTCGTACACAAAGTACTAGCGATGTCGTCCCCATTTATGCGGCCCTGCCGCAAGGGGACAGGAAAGAGGAAGCTAAAACTGGCACCACGTCGTAATTCTAACTTCTGGGTCATTCATCATGGAAATGATGCCACTGTCATCTTAGTCACAAATGATTGGTGACAGCCCCGCCCCGCCACGGGAAGAATGGTCATCTCCCAGCCATCCACGCAGGGCCCCTCAGAGTCCCGGCACCATCGATTTATCTGGTAGGTTCACCATGTCGCTGGAGCTTCTTGCTTACGTCATCTTCCAAAAGACAAGCCCCTCGGAGACTTTTTTTTTTTAATTCATTTTTATTGTTAGACTTATTGGGGTGACATCAGTTAGCAAGGATTACATAGGTCTCAGGTGTACAGTTCTACAGTGCGTTGTCAGCTTGTTGTATAGTAAGTTCACCACCCAGTGTGAGTTCTCTTCCCATCACCTTGTATTTAGCTTCCCCCCCTCCTCTCCCACCCCCTCCCCCTTATCCCCTCCCTAACCCACTCGTCCCCAAATAAACATTAAACTATTGATTGTGTCCATGGGTTATTTGTTTGTTTGTTCATTTCTTTTTTTCTTTGCTTTCAGTTTTATATTCCGCATATGAGTGAAGTCATACAGTTTTTGGTTTTTTCTGTCTGGTTTATTTCACTAAGTATGATGATCTCCAGGTCCATCCATGTTGTAGTAAGTGGCAGTATTTCATCTTTTCTTACAGCTGAGTAATATTCCATTGTGTATATGTACCACAGCTCCTTTATCCAGTCGTCTGTCGCAGGGCACTTTGGTTGTTTCCATGTTTTGGCCACTGTGAACAGCGCTGCGATGAACATTGGGGTACATCAGTCTTTGCGGACAAAGGTTTTCAAGTTCTTTGGGTAGCTCCCCAGAAGGGGGATTGCTGGGTCACATGGTAGCTCCATTCCCAATTTTCTGAGGAACCCCCACACTGCCTTCCACAGTGGTCGTACCAGTGTGCACTCCCACCAGCAGTGTACCAGAGTTCCTTTGTCCCCACACCCTCTCGTTTTTATGTCCCTGTTAACAACGGCAGCTAAAGTGATGAGCTGGATATCAATAGTGAGGGGCTGATCACAACCTCAATGGCCAAGAACAGAGAAATGACTAACTCAAAAAAATGGGACATCTGTTCTGTGGAATATTACACAGTCATTAAATAATAACCACCAGGTCTGTGGAAATATGAAAAATGTTTATAGAGTAAAATAAAGGAGAAAACTGGATTACATAACTGTATCAGCAGAATGGTTGTAATTGGGTTACAAACACATGTGCATGGACCCGAGAACTGGGGGAAAAACCATGAAAAATGAACACAGTGGGTGTGCTAGTTTGTGGTGACATCTCTTCTTAAAATATTTTATTCGCTCCCGTTGAAACGCTGTTTGTTCAACAGAGACGTCAGGACAGGAATGAAACAAACACCGAAACACGGCGCTGCTGCGAACTAAATGGAGGGGAGCGTGCTCATTAGCAGTGCGTCATTTCCCAGCCTCGCCGCAGCCTAATCTAAAAACATGCCCCCAGCAACAGTGACAGTAGCTGCTCCCACAAAGCTTCCACAACAAAACGGGTAGAAGAATGCTTTGAACTGAGTCAAAGGATTTCTATGTTTCGTTAACAACCTGACCACGAGTTACACACTTGTCCCAGGTCCCAGGCCGCCTTAGAAACTTTGCAGCTGACAAATGACGTTGAGCACACCCTCTCCTCCTGGTTAACAAGGGAGAATCTTCTGGAACCCAGGGCTGCTTGCGTCCTCCTCCCTTAAAGGAAGAAATACCCAACCTGTGAACGGCAAGCTGAATTTGAAAAAAAAAAGCCGGGCTATCTGAAAGGGGCCGATGGCAGCTCTAGGACTTCAGTCCTGCCGTTCACAGAGAATGAGGCGGCATCTCCGCCTCCTCCCTTCCCAACACCCCCTCCCTCGCCCACTCGTCACTGCCTTGGGCCTGAGATCTGCTCTTTGTCCCATGTGTCCCCACTGAGAGCTGCAGCGTCCCAACATTAAGAAGAGTGAGTTTTGCCGTCGTCATCTGGTTAGGACTCAGCAGTGCTCCCCGAGGCCGGGCTGGGAGGGCACCTTCGAAGTTTCTGTTAGGGCCCGTTTGTCCCACTGGAGTGGAGGTCCTGGAGGACAGGGCTTTCCCCAACTTGCAGCGCTGCACGAACCGTAAGGTTAGCACCGAAGGAACATCTGAGGACTAGGCCTGCGGGGGGCGGGGGGACGAGGCGCTGTGCCACCCCATGACCCGCCTGTCCCACACGCTGGACCCGGGCCGGGATGGAGGCTGCTTTCTGCAAACGCCCCAGAGCTTGTCTGATCGGAACACTGACGTTCACTCGACAAAAGTCAGGACCCCTCCCTAGCCTCCTGCTACGCCCTGGTTCCTGGAACAGGCCGCCTGTGAAGTAATTTCCGTATCTGGAAGCATCCACTTAGTGGTGCCCACCCCCTTTGCCCTGTATCGTTCTTTGACACCTGCCAAGCGGCACATGGATCCATTTTGTCTCGCAGCCGTCCAAGACACACCTCCCACGGAAGCTTCATGAAGCTCCTTTCACTACCAGCCTGGAGTGGCCGGCCTCTTACTTCCGTCTCTCCCCGCCCTGCACCTAGGGAGGAAGAGGTTCAGTCTTGGGGCTCTCCCCTGGGTCTGCGTGTATTCTCGGGGGACCTGGGCTGGCTGTGCTGGGGAAGAGGAGGGCTGGGTTATCATCCAAACTTGATCCCTATCGAGCCACATGACTTGGGAAAGTGTCTGAACTTCCCCAGATTTGCAAACTGTAATAGCTGAGGCTTCTGCGTGACACCTGGGCATCTGTGTGACCAAACAGAAATGGTCTTTGAAAACTTCGAAGGTGGCGTGCAAATAAGACCCAGTGAAAGCTTTCCTAAACGGCCGACCAGCACAGGCGAAGGTTTCTATCGGCCGTATCAGTAAGGGTGAAAAATTAGTAACTGTCCCCGCAAACGGGCCGGAGGGGTCCCCACGCGCCGTGGCCTTTGGATGCCACGTTTCTCGTTTCGCCCCCAGGAGTGGCTTTCCGGTTAGAGGTGATTGAACGCCTACACCACCAAAGCCGGGAGAGATCCTGAAGGACGTGGAGCCCGAGCCTGGCTCCCCACCGCGGCACCTCCGGGGGCTTGTGCAGGGCCACACGCCGGTTAGAGACGCGTCTCCAGCAAGGACCCGGCATTCGCTGGCAGACCCGGAGCCCGGGGCCCGGCACAAAGGGCTTCAGACCGCACGGTCGAAGAGGGACTGTCCGCCGGGTCCCCGAGGCCCTCTGTGCCGGCTCTCTCTGGGAAATGACTCCCTGAGTAACTGAAGAGTGGGCCGCCCCCACTTTAGCCTCAGACTCATTACAGTTACTGGTTTCATCTGAGTCTCCCACTGAGACTGCCGCTCGATGGGCCCGAGGCCACGGTCACTCCAGCCAAGGCGCAGCCTGCAGCGAACAAAGGCAGGCTGCGTGTCTGCTTTCTTTCCCTCGGCCGTGAACTTACACCCGCACGCCCCTCGGTTCCCCTGCCCAGCTGCTCTGAGACGTAAGCCCTCCTCAAGTCCCCTGGGCTCCGCTTCAGCCCCTCCCTCACGCCACGCTCCTTTCGGGGGGCCCCTGGGGCCCCTGTCCTGTTCTGGGCCAGCGCCTCCTCCCCTCCTGGGTCTCACCTTTCTATCTACTCCTGTGACCTTGTGTCTCCCTTGGACCCCTGACAACTGCAAAATCGCTACGGTTTCTTACCAACCTGGCTTTTTTCTTCTTAATCAGAGACGGGAGGAAATGGACTGCTGTTGGCTTGGGCTCTCAGGACCCCATGATATCTGGGGAGTCTGGTTACACCCACTTTTCACCCATTGTACCAACCACTGTGTTTCATACAGAGAAGATCTGTGACAGAGGAAATGGAGAGTGACACTCTCTAATTTCCTTTGATTGATGATCTACTGAATTTATCAAACTGCACTCACGTCACATTTCATTTTAACTACCTGCTTCCAGGCTGGAGGCCCAGATGAGACTCTGATTTCCTCCTGGGCAAGGACTGTCTCGTGCTCATGGTTATCTCCCCAGCCTCGGGCATGCGGCCTGGAGTGTGGCCAACGGGCAGCGTGTCTGACGGATGAACGGGAAAACATGCATCTGCCACCGTGCTCCCCTGTGCTAGCTGTGCGCCACGTAACTGACTGGCCCGTGACCTGGAAGTTTCCCACTTAGATCTAAAGGCGGACAAACAAGTGAGGAGCTGAGTGGAGGCAGTGAGGTCGTCGTGGTGGACTGGGACAATCGGAGGAGTCTTCCTGAGGTGAGAGAAGCAAGTTCTAATCCAGGGGTGGCCACTCTTGTGGCTTCCCTGGGCTCCACTGGAAGAAGAATTACCTTGAGCCACACATAAAAAAACACACTAACGATAGCTGATGAGCTAAAAAAAAAAATCCACACATAATTTTTGTAATATTTTAAGAAAGTTTACGAATTTGTGTTGGGCCGCATTCAAAGCCATCCTGAGCCGCACACAACCTGCAGGCCGCGGGTTGGACAAGCTTGTTCTAACCCATCCATTTTCCCACTCCTACCTCTGTTTTTCTACCCCAAAATCCCTTGTCCGTTCAAGGATATCCCGCCAACACCAAAAAAAAAAAGAAAAGTGCTCTCAGAAACTAAAGCATTTCTCACCCTGAAAAATGTTTAATGTTTATAAATATGTAGTAACATAATTTGAATATGCCTGTGGTCATCAGAAGCACAATTTCCTAAGTATGTGCGTACGTACATGTACACACACACACACACACACACACACACACACACACTCGGGCATTTACTTGTCTGCATCTGCATTCATGAATAATGCAAAGCTAGGCAAATAGTTCTAAAGAAATATTTGTCAGTTGAGCAATGGTTTGACGCTGTGGAAATGCTCACTGAACACTGAACAATCTCAGTGCAAAATTAAGCATCATTTTGATTTTCTTGTAAAGGACATTGAGGATGACAAGGCCACAGGAACCCTGGAAGAGCACAGAGGGTCTGCTGGTGTGATGATGGAGAGGTGGAGGTTCGGAGCACCCTGCCTCATGCCCACGTGAGGGCCCCGCCCTGCTGGGGCTTGGGCTCAGAGGTATAGAGGCACCAGGATGGCCTGAAGTGGGCCCACAGGGTGTGTTTGCTCCCTGAAGACTTGCAGATCTTTTCCAGGTGCTGGGCACGGGCCAGGGTGTGCCTGCCAAGAGCCCCAGGTGTGCCTTTGGAAGGGTTCGGGCTCGAGTGAAGGGGCTGGATGCCAGGAGCCACAGTGCAGCTGGTGAAATCAAGCCCTGACAGCACGGGTTGCTCTGGTGCTGCTCTGGGGCTCACTGCCAGGCTGGCAGGTGACACAGCCTCTTGTCTAGGTGACGTGCCCAGACTCACCGAACAGAAACACGGACTCATTTTCTTTCTACCGCTCGAGGCTGTCTCCATGCTGAGTTCCCATTCTCCCATGGAGAATGAACTTCACTCTCACCAACTTGTGATGAACCACCTCACGGGTTCTTTAAAAGAATTACTGTTTTCCATTGAGGTTCTTTGCCTTCCCACACGTCCGTCGATTGGCTCTAAGTTCTATCAGGTCATAAGGGAATGGGAGAGGACCCACTGGCCCCTGGTCATTGTCTGCGCATAGACTGAATGTTTGTGTCCCCCACCCCCCAACATTCATGTGTTGAAGCCCAAACCTCCAATGTGATGATATTTAGAACTGAGTCCTTTGATATATTAAAAAACTCTCTAAAAACCCAACTGTAAAGACATGATCTGATTAGGAAATAGGCAAAAGCCATGAACATACATCTCACCAAGAGAGTATATAGATGGCAAAGCCATGGCTAGCTGCCAGGGAAATGCAAAATAACACGGCGATGAGGTATGACCATACGCCTACCCGCTAGAGAGCCAGTGCAGTGGCAATACCAAACGCTGGCTTGCAGGCAAAGACCCAGATCTCCCTGAATTGAGGTTGAACGTGGAAAATGAAACAGCCACTTTGGAAAACAGTTCGGCAATTAAAGAAGAAAAAAGAAAATAAACATACTTTCCATACAATCCAGAAATCCCACTCCATGTTTTGATTCTAGAGAAATAAAAATTTATGTCCACACAAAAATCTGTGCATGAATATTCACAATAACTTTATTCATAAAATGCAAAAATTGGAAGCATCCCTACTGTGCCTCCATGGATCAACAATCAAATAAACTGTATGGTATATTCAAACCTATGGAGTACTACTCAGCAATAAACAAGAACCAAGTGGTAACACACGCAACTTGGAAAGATCTCCAGGACTTCACTGTGCCACACGAAAAAAGCCAACTCCCAAAGGTCACAGAGTGCATGAGTCTGTTCGTGTAAGACTCTCGAAAAAAACAAAACCATAGAAATGAGGAAGAGACGAGTGTGTGTCAGTCTCAGGTCACGGTGAAGAGCTGATGGAGGGAGGGGAGAGTGTAAGTCTACAAGGGTTACAGCTTGAGGGAAATCTTCATGGTGATGGAACAGTTCTGTGTCTTGGCTGCGGTGGTTACACAAGTCTACACATGCGATAAAATTGCACAGAACTGAACACAGGCACAGGCATATGCACACACGAACACACAGAAGTGCGTGTAATCTGAGTCTGTGGATTGTACCGATTACGATTTCCCTGAGTTTGACATTGTGCCGTAGTTACATCAGATGTTACCAGTGGGGAAGTCGAGTGGAGGGCGCATGGGACCTAATGGGTTACTTTTACAACGTTTTGTGAATCTATAATTATCTCAAAAATCAAATTTAAAAATAAAGTTTATTATACTCTACCTCCCTGTGGAAAATGTGACTCTAGGTGGTGGAGGGGACAAGGAGAGGGGCAAGGGTGTTGTCCTGCTACTCTTGATGTTTCCTAGCAACTGTGTGTGTGTGTGTGTGTGTGTGTGTGTGTATGTGTGTGATCTTCTACCCGCTTTAGACCATAATCACATTTGTTTTTCGATCTGCCTAATAAAAAACAGGGAATAAAGGAAGTCATTCAATTAGACACGACATATCTAATAGAAGAGACTGTTGGCCAAAGAAATCCTACTAAACAAGGTCATTTCTCAGCTCTGCCACTGATTACATAACTTTCTAATCAAATGCCTGGTTTTTAAAAAAATACTATGGTGTCACCACCATTTAAATGGAAATACCTGTATGTGTCACTAAGACAACCTCATAAACATAAGAGGGAAAGGTGATTCGTTCGTCCTAATACAACCATATGCTAAAGTTATACTAAGTGTTGTCCATGCCACGTTTTACTTTCTCCTCAAGCAATCTCATCACACAGAGAGAAATATGACTTCCACGGTGAAGTAACCCCTCCAGGCATTGAAAATGGTGGAGCTGAGATGTAACAAATCCATGACATCTGAACCTCAAAATATCTACAGAGCTTATGTTTCCTCGTAAGGCAGCTGTGTTTTTACTGAGTATTTGGTCTCTGTTATAATCTATGCTAAGTTCTTTAAGTCATTCAATACATCATAGAAAATGCCACTGACTGTGTAACTGAACCTCGTAATTTAACAGAATCGAGCGCTATGGTCACATACTTCCCAATTCTGTTAAATGTCCCCTTCTCAGTAGAAGTGGCGGTTGTAACATACCACATGCCACCTAATCGTTCACTTTATGATCTCATCTCCACTTTAACAATTATTTTTTAAACCCTTCCCCATACTCCAATGGCATTAACATAGAGAACTGACACTTAGGATAACTTGGATTATAAACCTGTTACAAGTTCAAGAATGCTGGGGAGAAGACGTGGAGGAAAGGGGTAAGGAATGAAAGGTGTTTTCTGAGAAAACTGGTCACCAGGGGCACTCATGCTGGTAGTTTTTTTTCTTTTCTTTATGTTTTGAAATGTTCTGTGATAAGACTATGTTTTTGAAGAAAATGATGATTTCACCAGACCGGATGTATTTGTCTCCATGTGATGGAATACCCAACTTCATGTGGTACTTATTTTTCACTTAAAAGAATTAAAATAGGTTAAGTAATTTTCCCAAGATTATATAGCTAATGACTGGTAGAAACTAAGGGCACACACTTGGGCTCCCAAAGACTGCTCTTATATACCGCCCCGCAGACAGCGAAAGTCTGACAACAGACTTTGCATATAGAAAGTATTGGGTGAATGTTGGAGGCTTAACTGATTAGTTTATTGTAAATAAATATCCACATCTCCTAGTCTGTAAGTGCAGTTTCTGTGTATTACTTACAAGTGAATGACTCGTGTATATTCCTTACTGTATGTCAGAACAATCAATAGTTTTAATACGTGATGCTTTAAATACGCTTTCGGAGAAAAGAACGACGTAACTGGCTCTAGCAATATTAGCTTATGCTTATTTAATGCACCACATGAAAGCTCCTTATTATATTATTATTCTAGAATGACAGAGTGCTTCATGCCCTGCCTCCCCCAACGCCTGATCAGTATTTTCCTTTCAAAGTCCTTCCTGCTCATTTTCACGGGGTCCTTTAGGTCAGACTCACAATGGGTGAGCACCTTGCGCCATCTAGTGGGGACACAGTTTGAAAACTATTTCAAGTGACTCCTAGCTATCAGAGTTGCGTATCAGTGTCATCGGAAAGCCGCAGAGAGACTTATGAGGCAACACAAAGACCAAAATTTCCAATAAAACTGGCCTCTTTCTCCTGCATAAGAAGCAGCTCAAACAGCCTTCCTCCAGACTCTCTCAGGTGGGGGCCCCCGTTCCTGATCCCTCCCGAAAACACCCCCAGCGTCTCCTAGAAGGGGCCGCTCTCATGATGGGCTGACCCCAAAGATTCATTTTCCTCACAGTCTGATGGAGGGGCTCCTGGCTTGGTCAATACTGCCACCTGGTTGTCTAGGGAGAGGGGGTGCGGGGTCTGCTGGAAGTGTACACCTGTGATGGCCCTGACCCCTTGTCAAGCGGCTGGCCTTTGGGGCGGAGGTCAATGGTATTTGAATATGAAGTTCAAGGGCCTCCCCAAGACGCCCACAAATTCTGGAGCTAATTCTTATGGGAACATCCACTTTTCTTCCTGCTGAGTTCCCAAGCTCAGGTGCAGCTCTCCTGCAGGGGTAGACACTAATATTTTCCGAAATCCAAATTCCTTCTTTTTCCGGCCTAGGGAAGGACTGAGATGTCCTACTCCTTTGAAATTAAGCATACCCATGGGCCGTGCTCTGGCCACTGAACTGCGAATGGAAATGACATTTATTGCTTCAGGTAGAAGCCCCTAACCAATGTACTACTCTTCATGTCCCCCCATCCCTGTGCCCCTCTCAGCCCAGGCTTCTGAGTACGGGCAACGAGTAGCAAGTACGTCCAAGAACCAAGCAAAATGTTGTGGTTTTAAGCCCCACGCTCTCTAAGTGTAATACTTCTGGCTTATGCTAGGTACATCTATCCCATTTTTAACATTTTTTCCTTTGAAACTTCTCTATGTTCTGGCCCCAAATTACAAATTAGCTGTGTCTAAGACAGAAGAAAAAGCAGATGTGACAGAATACTAGAATATCATCTTGAGAAACTAAAACGATCCTCGAAAGGCCTAAAGCAAAACTGCACCATGAGAAGGAAGCCACCGGAGTTCAAGTATGTGTAGAAAACACTCTCTCCACGTTATGTCTCATCGGAACCAATGGACAAGCAGGTAATGGTCAGCTATGCCTATGTGTAAGGTAATTCACCTTTGACTTCGGACTTTTAAAACTATACTTTCACAATGACAGAACTAGAACTGAATTTTATGAAATGTGTGATGGCTATCGCCACACCGTTAGCTAAACCACTGACTTACACTCAAGAGTCCTGACTCTCAGGTTTATTGATGTTTCTTAGAATTTTCATTGAGTCTTCAATGAGCTATTACTTTACTTAAACATGATGAAATAAGATGAATATTTTCTCTTTTCTTCTGATTTTTAAATATATGAAAGCGAGTATTCTTGTGGGATTTGCAGCGGTGATTTCCACTCATCAAGTAGGGGGGTTTAAGTAACAGTAAATTAGCATGACAGCTGCCCAGGCCTGAGGCTGAGTGGGAGAGCCCCAGGTTCAAGACCCAGTGACCCGAAAACACATCTACCCTGATACGGAGCCATGGAGCTCCTGAACACCGACAGATCAAACAGGGTGTTTTGCCAAGACCTTGGGATTGGGAGATAGGCTATCAGCATGAAAAGACAAGACTGACCCAGGTTGCCCTCAGGTTAGCTATTCTTGGGTCATTCCAGATTACCATCAAGAGATGCAGTGATGGACTGAAAAGGCCAGTGTTAGGAATCAGAATTATTTTTTAAAGACAGACCATAGTGAAAGCTGGGACCAAATTTTTCCAGGCGGGTTGGGCGGAGACACAGGGCGCGTACCTGGCAGGAATTAGCCAGAGGAGGGAAGGCACGGATTAAAGTTAATTCTTTCTCACACCACTATCAAATTGCTCTAGTACCCTTATAGTCGTGTTGCTTTGCATTGGTAATATGTTCTACATATAATGTATTTCTGGACTCGCTATTTTGTTCTACTGATTGGCGTCTCTAGTTTTAAGCCTCAAACCATCTATTTTAATTTGTGCTTTGTAATATAGTTTAGAATCTAGAGAACTAGACATAACTCTTACTGTTTAAAAACCATCATTTTTGGCTTTCATTGTCTTTCATTCTCTAGGGTTTTCAAGTTCTATAAACTCTTCTATGGGGACACACACAATATTTTATAAAATGTACTTAATAATTTAGCTAATGAATAACTTATCAGCTAATTCAGCTACTGGTATTAACTCTTAGTGTTTCTGGTAGTGGAGTTCTCCGTCTATTCATGCCTTCCTTCCTTTGACCAGAGTTTAAGATAGTTCTCGTTATAAATCTGATTTAAATTCCTATGTGCTTTCGATACAATTGATAAGACAGATACTTTTTCATGCTTTTTTTTCTGTATAATCACCAGTAAAAAGAAAGGTAATTGATTGTGTGGGTTCACCTTGTATCTTGCTGTTTGGCTGAACAAGTACTATCTCTTGCAATTTTTTATTAGATTCTCTAGATTTTCCAGACAAGGAATCATGTTCTCTATAAAACTAATCTTTTGGTTTCTCTTTTTAAGAGAGAAGTGATTTTTCTGCACAGTTTTTCTTACACACACACACACACAGACAGACACAAACATATTTTCAGCACTTTACTCTGAAACAAATTTTGGAATGTAATGAATGGCTTCTCGATAGCTAGTGACACAGTGCAGTAATTTTAAGATTTTTCTCGCTGAAGTTTTATAAAAACAAGTTTTCTTATGTAATACCAGCCTCAATTTCCTAGGCTAACCCACTCTCAGTTATAATGAGTTATTCTTCCATGGGGTCAACATGTTGTCTAGGATTATATTTATTATTGTTAATCAATTTAAATTGGTCCTAAACTTTGTGTGTGGGTGTATGTATGCTGTACTTTTCAGATTTGGGGGGAAAAACAATACCGGTCTCATTAAATGAATTAAAACCCACATTGTCACTTACTGTCTGTTGTACCAATGTTATAAATCCTACAAAGTTCAGAAAAAAGGGTCAGGCTCCACTGTCTTTTTTAGTAAGTTTTTCTATATCTATTTCTGTTTTTGGTCTGTTTACCTCTATATTATGGGCCATTTACACTTTATATAAGATTGCTTATAAATTTGACATACTTATTCATTAGTAATATCTATGTTTGTTATAAAAATGTCTTTTATGTTAATAACTACACAGTTCATTTTCCTTTTAAAGTTATTATTATATATTGTGTTTTTAAACATTGGAAAGATCTATCACTTTCTTCTGAGTTGAAAAATCTATTTTATTATCTTTCTTTAAATAGTTGATTTGTAATCTTAGATTTAATTATCTCTTCTGACTTTCTTTTTATTTTCTATGACACATATTTTAACTCAATGCCATCTTTGTAGTTCCTGATTTTAAGTATTTAAAACCAATCTCAACTTTTAGTTTGTTTTCCTCTCCTGGTGGTTAAGTGTAATTAATACTCAGAGACAAAATACAGTTGACCTTTTTTTAAAAATCCTCAATAACCTTTCATAATCTTAGATACATGCAATCTGTTTGCATTTTATATTTGAACCAATAAATTTAATCTACTTGCAGTTTATATTTGAATCAACGTTCCCAATTATTTGGGGCATGCGCTTGGCTGTGATCAATGCAACTGTAGTTTTTATAGTGTCGTCCTGCACATTTCAGCCCATCGGTTTCTCTGGGCATTGTGTTTTACTTTCCTTCTTCACTTGCTTTGGAGGTGCACTTGAAACCACTTCCCTTCAGACCAAACCAGAAAGCTATCTGGGACCACTGACCACGTGTGCTGTGCCCTGGGCCACCCTCACAGTCACTCAGGAATTCAGTCAGCAGGGATCTGTGGGAACGGCCGGTGTCCCGCTTCAGGGGGGCTGCAAGCTTTCCTGCGGCAGCCCTGTTAGACTGTCGGGGCTGGATCAGGAGCTCTGGGCAGGAAGCCATGGGTTTCACTGGGGTGGGGAGGAAACTTTCGGAGATGATGTGAGAGCTCAGGTCTCCCATGGACCAAATTGGGGTCCCCAGCAGGGGAAGCAGAGGGGTTCAAGCAGATGTCCAGAGTAGAGGCTCAAGGAAAGGACCCATCAAGTAGACTTGCCACCAGCTTGGGGATTCCAGGTAAATTCTAGTCCACATTCACACCATGACAGATGGCAGGCTGCCTCCCTTGGGCATAGCCATGAGGAGCACAGGCTCTGGGGCCAGACCGACTTCATCTAAGTCTCCCCTAACTAACTGTGAACTCTGGAATAAATTACCACATTTTTGCCATGTAGAATGTGCTCCTGTGTACAATGCACACCCACATTTTTGGCCCAAACTTTCAGGGGAAAAAATAATCATTTGTTTTAATTTTTTTAATTCAAATTTTCATTTGCTTATATTTAGGTACTTTTTGTTTTATAAAGGAATTTTAGCATTTATTTTTTAACATATTATGGCACACGAAATTTTGTGTAATAATTATAAAACACAAGAACAGATACAAGGTACAAGAGATTTTTATGTATAAAATCTTTTTCTATAAGAAAAACCTGGGGTTCCCTGGTGGTGTAGTGGCTAGGCTTCCACACTCTCAACGCTGTGGCCGGGGTTCGATTCCCAGCCAGGGAACCGACCCCCCTCAAAAAAAAAAAACCCTGATGATTGTATTCCAGGGTATTATTTTGCATGTGGGTATTGTTACTAATTTCTAGAGTTACACTTTTAATTCATAAGCATAAACAAAAGAATTAAAAACATTTATATAGATATGAAATCAGCATCACCTAGGTGTAATACACATCCTTATTTTTCCCTCACAAATTGGGGCAAAAACATGCACATTATACTCAGCAAAGTATAGGACTCAGCCTTACTTTCCTCAACGGAAATGGAGGAAAAAGCACCAAGCACACTTCGTGTGGCTCTTTTACAGATTAAAGACGTGTGAGCGGTCACGCAAGCAGACATGCCTGACACCAGCAAGGGCTCCATCAACCCCAGTTGATGTTATCACAATACCAGACAATGCATGGGGCTTCTCCTGACTCTGGGACTGGGGACCACTGATGTGTCACCGGCCTGAACGAAGACTGATGGGAAGTAGTGAGAGCGGACACCCTTCCCTTCACCAGAGGCCTTCGGGATGCGTCCTCACTGACATGTCTTTGCGTCCCGCAGGACGTAGGCCCTGGGCTATGGAAGAGGGGAGGAAGCCCTGACAAGGAGCGCTTTGCTGGAAGACCGTGGGGATCCTCTCCCACGTGTGCTCAGTTCCTCCTTGCTTTCATCTAAAGTTTCCCAAACTTCACCTAGCGTTTATTTTTTCCTCTCTTTTTCTCAGTTCGGTTAGTTTTCTTCCTTGGTTCTTCAAAGAGGATGGCATCTTTCTTTGGGTCTCTCTGATTTTAGGATGGACAGAAATCAGCAAAAGCGAGAGGAAAAAAAACAAAAGGCAGTAAAGCAGCAGCAGCCTTCGCCTGGACCCTGACTTGTCCCCACTGCCCAGAGACTGCCTTGGGCTCTGCTGTTTGCATAACCTCTGGGTGTCCGACACACCCCCACAGCTCAAGTTTGAATTCCAGAACAAATATTTGCCCCGTTTTTGAACAAAGTTTGAGAGCTTGCTTCCTCTTTTTTATACCATTTAAAACTGAACTGTACTCCTCTGCTGTCCCCGTGAACTTGGGCTATGAGGAGTGGGTTGTCCCCAGAACCTGCACTGGAGACCTCGGCGCAGCCGCCCCGCAAAATGAAGCAACTCACATGCTTTCTCCTCTGTGTCTTTCTCTCTGAGGCGCAAGCCTTCGAAATCCCGACCAACGCACTTCCAGAAGTAAGTACTTCCAGAAGCCTCCTTGCTGTCGGCCTGTGCCATGTCGCTGTTGCTGTTCAGGGACTATATTCTGTGTGGGAAGAAAGTGTATGATTAAACTCAGCTGAGTGGAAGTGTTCACCAGTTACACCCACTAAAATGTGTATTTACCTTTGAAAGCATTAAGGGCTTCGCATGAGATTAAGTCAACTTTGATGGGTAGCCCCATCGTGTACCATTTATGGAGTATAGCTGCCCACTTCTTATTTAAAATATGAGGATAATCATTTACATAACCTAAAGGGTGTTTGAGAATTAAGTGACATGTGTAAATTACCTAGCATGGGACAAACATTAGGAAGCACCCAATCATCATTAGATATGATGATGATGATGATGATGATGATGATGATGAAGAAACCATGGCATTATCACTGTACTAAGAAGGTAAGGAAAGTCACTACCAAAGTATCACTGGTTTGCATACCTAAGTGAACAATAATTTCCATAACAAAGGCACTTCAAATAAATTCCTATTAAAGGGGAAGATGCCAAGTGGGCTGGAGAGTGCAGGGATGATTTCTAGAGCTCAACATCTCCACTTGGGTCCCTTGGCCATGCCCATATAAAAAAAGCCTTGGACTGAGTCGTTTTGAAAATCATGCAAAAACTATTTTGACCTCTGAAAAGCAACATGCATTATGGGAATATCCCAAGAAAGGCAGGGTGGATGACCTACAAAGATGCCAAAGAACAGGATGGCATATTTACAGGGGGTGGGGGGAGTCACTCTGCTTAGAAACTATCATATTTTCCAAAAATCTCATTGACGGCACCAGGAATTGAAGCCAAGACATCCAACGCATCTGTGGTTTTTCAGACCTTTCTTGCTGGTATTCCTTTCATATCAACATTTTTAATTCAAGGGATAATGGCTCACATTTATCCAGGCAGGCCTCTAAGATGCACCCAATAGCTCCACCAGGTGCCCACCTGATCCCTGGGACCCCTACCCACATCCCACCTTCTTCTGGCAAATTCAGAAGTTAATTCCTTCCACTTCATAACTAGAAAACATAAATATATGAGAGAAATCATTGTGTATACATGTGAGATTGCCCAGAGATACAGGAAATGAGAGAAAATAACACAATGAATACCCTTATGCGTGTCGCCAGCTGCCTCTTTGGCTCTTGTTCGTCTTTATTAATAGAAGTATCCTAAATCCTTTTTTAAGTTTGCAGACTATGGAGATCTTGTGGAACTGACCCCAGGCAAATTGGAGTTTGTGCCGGAGGAGAACCGGAGGCATCAGGTACCATGGCCCCAAGTCCCCAAAGGGAGGAAGGAGGACGACTAGGACGCTGTGGGCTAGATGGTCTCAAGAGCTTCTTTTTTTAGCAGAAAGGAGCCCAGTGAGACCTCCCTACAGCTGTCCATGAGCCCCCGAACCACAACGGTCACCTTGGTCCCTTAAAAGACTCTATATAGCTATGTATTTTCTTCACATTTTAAGATCATGGGGTGATTTTTACTGCTGTATAAAAGAATTTCCTCATGGGAGGGTGTGTCCTATCCCAGCGGTGGCAGCATCGTCAGTCCCATGGCAGCCACGTTTTCCTTCCTCTGGTTACTGGTGACTTGGGGTGTAGCTCAGGGAATGTGGAGGGACAGGCCACCCTTGAGGCTGCACCCTGGAAGCCACCAGGCAAAACCTCTCATTTATGGGGCGAATTCTCCAGGAGGCTAGGAGGAGTGGGGCTTCTCCCCTAGAGAGCAGGGCATTTATAGGAGCCACGCTAAACTGTCCGGTGACTTACTTTGTGTGGGTGCACATTTCTGACTCCCAGGTTTTGTTGCAGACCAATAACATTAAAACCCAATGGGCCAGCCCTCATGTTAAGGTGTTCTTCTAGCCTCACAAGAGAAAAATTAGTTGAGAATTGCCCTCAAAAAGTCTAAAAGGAGGTAGCCGTCACCCTCAGTACAGCACACCTAACAGCCCCCTAAAACTTCAGTTCACCCCAAATCCGGCAAGTTAAGCTTGTGTCCAACACCAGACTTAGGAATTTTAAATCCATCCGACATCAGGTGTTCACCCATCACTCCAAAGCCGGGTAGTTTCCTACGCTCACGGGACCACCCTGCCCGTGGCTGAGTCCCCGACGCCAACGGTCAGTGTATAGGATGTTCCACACGCCTGTCGCCGTGCTTGGCTACCCCAAGAAGGCAATGCCTCACAAATCCCTGCTCTGGTGCTGCTTAGTCTAACGCAGGAGACAGACAAAGATGCTGACCAGTTCGCTTTGCAGGAGGGGCTAGGCTGCCATGAAATGCATTGTAAGAGAAGATGACCTCATCTGGGCGTGGGGCAGGGATGCAGAGAAAGTTACAGGGGATGCTGCCTGAGCTGAGACCTCAAGAATGAGTAGGAGTTAGTTATAGCGGGTAGGTGTTCAGGGGACCTGGGAGGTGGCGCAGTGCAGACAGTGGGAATAACATGTCCAGAGCACCATGGTAGAATGGGGCACACAAATAACCATTCAACTGAATAAAAGAAGAGAGATGATAGGTCCTACTCAGCATGCGCTGGGTTGAATATTTTCATTTAAAAATATTTATTTTAGCATTATAACAAAAATGATGTGCATGCGACCCATGGCTGAGGAATTTGTTCAGAGAAAACACACCAGTGGGAAAATCATATTCAGAATGTTTGATATTTATGTCTCAGCTCCAATGAATGAATTACAGCTCAGTATTGAAGAAAAAACAATTTTTTTTGACACTGAAAGCAGTTTTTGCCCTCAAGGTAATAAGTAACACACATTTGAAGAATATTGTCTAACTTCCTTTCACAGAGAAGTGTATCCGGAGAATCCGGGGAAACGGTGGTGAGTTCACTTTGATTTTGTTAAAAATTGAAACCTGAATGATTTTTCTGTTACCTATTATCTAGAAATCAGCACTGTTGCTTTCTTGGTTTCCATCACTGAGAGCGTTTACCTGACTTTCGAAATACCCACCTTGCCCAATTCTGTTTGGAAGTGTGGCTGAAACTCAGCATGAAAGAGTCGCATGGACGTGCAGGCAGAAGGGACGTCACTGAGCTGCAAATGTCCCTTCTCTTTCTTTTCTCAACTTGTGGCAACAACATTGTGTCCAAGCATATGTATTTGTTTTAACTTGATGGTTTGGGTTTAAAAATAAGACACCTCCCAGCTTTGGAGGGTAAAAAAGAGTGAATGTGGGCAAGAAAAAATCTTAAACACAAAATGGCCAGATGTCCCGGGACGTTCCAAGTCATCCTTCTCATGGTCAGAAAACATCAGCAGGAAGTGGTTTAAAGCTGGCTTCCTGCTCTGAACTGACAGACTCTGTGAGAAGCACGGGTTTAAGGGGTAGGAAGGTTCTATCTTAGCTGGAGGGAAGCTGGGTGTTAACGAGCTGTAAGGTGTCATTGTGGATGACAAAGTTTGGGGGACGAAGCCTAGGCCTGAAATAAGCAAATCTTTTTGGAGAAGAATCTAACAGGTCATTTAACTGCCATTGTCCGGAAGCAGCTTGCACATTTCAGGCATTTCCTAAAAGATGTGTGTTGGTGGCACCTTGCCTTTGGGCATACTAGTGACACTGTAGTTTTTTGGGTTTGTTTTTTTTTTAAAACAGGCGCTGCCTTAAATCAGTAGAGGACCTGGCAAAGGGGGTTCAGAGCGCTAGACCAATAACTACATCAGAACAGTATTTTTTTGTCAGATATTCTGTCCCTTGCTCACACCCATCAGTGTTTTCATGTTTTGTTCTAATGGGGGAAGAGGAGGCTGGGAGAAGATGAAATTGTAACAGATAAGGTAGAAAAAAGTTGATAGCAATACAGGGACCACACTTGTCTCCCACCCCACCATACCCCTGTTGTGCCCCACTCTGAACATATGGCTGGGGTCCCCTTCCCACCCCGCAATCCTGTATCCTTTCCCTCGCTACGGCCCTGTGTTTGAAATCATTTCCTGGACTTTATCAATCCAATCTTGCTTCCCACGACTACTTTCGACTTGTATTCTAATTTTAAAGATCATTATTGATAGAATCATAGAGCAGAAAAGCATCTCAAAACAAAGGCAGACTTCTGCTAGAGGGTATTTCAAGTTAGGAGAATGCTTCCTAACACCTGAGGTACACGCTTAACGATGGCTTAGAATTGTATGTCGTAAAATACACTGCTCTTTACATTAAAGACGTAGTGAAGTTCTGTGGAATTTTTCTGAGTGCAGTTACCCTCTCTTGCCAACTACAGGAAGATGCTGATCAAGTAACTCTTTATAGCTACAAAGTCCAGTCCACTATCACTTCTCGGATGGCCACCACCATGATCCAGACCAAAGTAGTGAACCACTCCCCACAGCCTCAGGATGTCGTGTTTGATGTGCAGATCCCCAAAGGAGCCTTCATCTCCAACTTCTCCATGTGAGTAGCTCCTATGTCGAACCAGAAACGCGATACGTTCTACTCACAGCACTCGAGTTAGAATGCAGCCCCAAGGTGAACTGCTCCAGCAATTCCCACACTCGGAGCTGTGGACTCACTGGGTGCACAAGGCCATCGTGGAGTGGGTCCCAATACTTTGTTTCTGATCAAAGTATCAGAATTTGTGA
This sequence comes from Lyroderma lyra, assembly GCA_004026885.1. Taxonomy (NCBI): domain Eukaryota; kingdom Metazoa; phylum Chordata; class Mammalia; order Chiroptera; family Megadermatidae; genus Lyroderma; species Lyroderma lyra. Next base: position 27,287 of record PVJL010004995.1, read on the forward strand.
AGGACTTGCTTTTAATTTCTAGTAACTTTAAACAAACTTAAGCCATCTCTATGGTAACTGCTTCCCAAGTACTTGCATTTTAATGTGTCCTCTTGGGGGAGAGAAATATCTGGGGTTGCCCTTGGTCTCCAGGAAACTGTACGTGAGTGTGTGGACAGCAGTTCAGTGACTGAATCCCTGTGACACCACTAACAAGCAGTGACAGGTTTGACTCGAACATCTCCTTAACCCTCCCAGCCCGCGGTACCGATTTCTCGGTCATGTCCGAACCTGCCGCCGTACCGCGGTACCTGATTTTCGGCACTTTGCCTCGTACGTGAGAAACATGACTCCAAGTTCCATCTTATTCTGAACACTTGTTTGCATGGAACTAACACTTTTCTACGTCATGTTGGTTTTTTCTCTTTAATGCTCAGGAGCCCAGGTATAGGGGACAGTTAGGTTCAGGGCCTCAGGTCTGGTAGGGTTAATGATAAACTCACTACCTCCTGGGATAATCCACTCAGGGCTTGACTGTCCTGTTAGAATTATTTCTCATCCTTAATGGGAATCGGTTTCATTTTCTATTCAATGACTCTACTTCTACTCACAGATTTCTTTTTAATTCTCTACAAAACACACACTGAAGTGTTCCAGAATGGAACTATATCCCATCTGAGACTGACTTGAAAACAACTGGGGTGGAAGGAGTGGGGATGTAGAGGATTGAGATTGGCTAACTATCGCTAATGGTGTAGCTCAGGGGGCTTCTTATAGTACTCCCTCCCTCTATATTTTTTGTATGTTTGAAGATTTCCACGATAAAAAATAAAAAAAATTTTTTAAGCACTCCAATGCCTTTCAAACTGTGAAGGCTGGTTATCTTGTCCCATCTGGCAGCTTCGTTTACCAAGGCTGAACGTTTCCTGCTCCTCCAAGTGATGAGATGGCGTCCCCGACCACCTGAGTGTACTCTACTTGGTCAGTGACCTTCTCAAGTCGACGAGAACAGAGCAAAACGCTCTGCATACAGTCTGGTTATTTTTTTAAGATATGATATTGAGTTACTTCTCACCTGCTGTTATCTTTCCTACACCAATGATAACCGCGAATAAATAAAGGGTTCAAATCCCATGCACACTGGCTCCTAACAGCTGCAGAGCCCGTTAACTCCATTTTCTACACAAAAATAAACAAAAAAACCAAAAGTAGGTGGAGAAAGGAAGGCATTATGGGGCTGTGAATGGGTATCCTGTGGACTGGCCTGTTTTGCTGAAAGTTAACGGGTGGCTTGCTGTCACTTTCTAGGTCTGTAGACGGCACGACGTTCACCAGTTCCATTAAGGAGAAAACCGTGGGCCGCGCGCTGTATGCACAGGCCAGAGCCAAAGGCAAAAGCACGGGGTTGGTGAGGTAAGGGTCCTCATCCCGACCGCTATCCCCCGCACCGTCCCTTCCCTCAAGGGCACGACCGGCCCAGAAAGCCACGCAGCCTGGCCGTCCCCAGGTCGCCTTCCCCAAGGCCCCTGTGCAACACGGACGTCCTTACGTCGCGGCCTTGCAGGCAGATGACGTTCTAAATGGCCGTTTGGTGCAGAGAGTGCGCGGGGCAACTCGGCAACACGGCCGCGCTGGCGACAGTACTTACCATATGCAGGGGACCCTGAACCACTCAGGGCACCCTGAACCACTCAGGGGACCCTGAACCACGCAGGTTGGAGGCAATCTGCTTCCACTTCACGTCCACGCCTCCAACCGCCCTCGGCAGGAGACAGCATTTTTGCGTTCCAAACCGCAGATTCCCGACAGCGGCGGGGGGCCGAGCAGACCGTTTCCGGGCACTGAGGGGTGAATCTGCGGATGCGAAACCGCGGATAGGAGGTGCTGACGGTGCAGTCCAAGGTTCCCACGCCGAGTTCGGACGGCGTGGGGGCGGCACCACCGACTCCCGCGTTGGTCAAGGGCCGGCTGTACGCGGAGAGGTTTGCTGTTGGTTCTGTTTATTCTGCTTTCCTTTTCGGCACCGGTTCCTTAGCTTAGACTCAGTGTAGGTTTTTCTCCTTATCACCCTAAATAAGACACCGGGAATGCCGAACCACCCCCCAAAAGGCAGCCTTTCAAGCGAGGAATTTCCAAGGAATGGTCAGCCCTCCCTCGTCACGCTGCATATCTAATCTTCTGCCAGATCCTGCCATCTTTTTATTTTCTTTTTGGTCATCTCCTCCACCTCCCCAAATTTACCTTTACGTGAAATTCTTTGCATTTCCTTCATGCTCTCATTCATTCAGTGAAAATGCATTGAGCGCTCTATTCAGTTCTGTGCAAGGTGACAGCAAACACTGCAGGCCAGTGGAGGAGACAGCCAGGAACCTGTAATATTACAGGTGACCATAATAGGTACATCGGGGTAAGTGCTAATGTAGAGAGGGTATAGAACCCTGGGGGTGGTCAAGTGTACAATTCTGCCTGGGAGTCCAGAAGACCATCAAGGAGAACGTGATGTTTGAGCTGAGCCCAAATAGATTACAGGACCCCATCCAGGTGGAGAAAGGGAAGAAGAAATTCCAAGCAGAGGGAACACCTCCCAGGCTGACCTCCCCATGGTCCTTCCCCAACCCCAGCGAGCTCGTTTGCACAGCCCCGCCTTGCCTATTTAGTCATTTAATCTTTAAAACATCATTCCCTGTTGATCCTAATGCTCAAATCACCCTCATTTGATAACCCAAATGGATGAAATAATAGATTTCTTACTTCTGAAGACTTTCAGAAATAGAAAGAATTCCTAGAGTGTCCAGTGCAGCCAAGTGTGCTGTCCTTGGAGTTGTCTAAACTTGGGCTTAAGTCCCCACCCTGCCATCGACTTGTACTGTTGGTTCAAGCAGTTGCTCATTCTCTGTTAGCCTCATTGGTCATCACCTGACACTCAAGGGTACTGATACCTATCTTGGAAGAGCTGCTTTATTAGAGGTGACATGTGTTCCTGGCACATAATAGGGATCAATAAGCAGTAGCTTTTTGCAAATGACTCTCATATCTGTCAGAAGCTCTGGGAGGAAAAGATCAGGTAGGAGAGGATTCCAAACCCAATGGTGGAATTGAGTTTATCCGGAAACTTCAGTGATCTCTGTTGTACCTGCAGTTCACTTTCATGCACACCTGAGCAGGTGTGATTTGCCTAGGAAGGTCTGCATTCCCTCTGCCCAGATCCTGGGTCCATCATGCAGGGGATGATGACTTCTGTTGGGGGCTCTTGTCTTTAGGAGCAGGGCTCTCGACCTGGAGAACTTCAAAACCGAAGTGAATGTCCTCCCTGGAGCAAAGGTGCAGTTTGAACTTCATTACCAGGAAGTGAAATGGAGGAAGCTGGGGTCCTATGAGCACAGGCTTCATCTGCACCCGGGACGACTGGCCAAACACCTGGAGGTGAGCACGGTTTTGCAGGGTGTGTGGCTCTGTCAGTCACCACTCTTTGTGGTTTTCAATGCCACTCGACTCGGCAGGACAGTATGGTGCCCTGAAAAAGTTATGGGTTTGGGGTCCCCCAGGGCCACTTCCTTACAGATTTCAAGGGCAGCCCAGCTTCTTCTTAGCTGTGTCAGTTCCCTAGTGCTGCTGTCACCTATAACCACAAGCTGGATGACTTAAAAACAGCAGAAGTGTGTTCTCTCACAGTTCTGGAGAACAGAAGTCTGACATCAAGCTGTTGACAGGGGCAGATCTAGGGGACAGTCTGTGCTTTGCTTCTCCTAGTGTCCGACAGCTGCTGGCATTCCTTGATAGGTGGTGTCATGTCCTCATCACTCCAGTCTCTGCCTCTGGGGTCACATCACCTCCCGTGTGTCCCAAATCTGCCTCTGCCTTTCTCTCATAAGATCCTCTGTCACTGGATTTAGGGCCTGTGGGGTGGTACAGGGTGATCTCATCTCAAGATTCTTAACTACATCTGTGAAGACCCTTGTGCAAATGAGGTGACATCTGCAGGTTCCAGCGACTTCATGTAGACATACCATTTTATTTTTGGATGGGGTGGTGAGTGTTATTTAATCTGCTCTACCAGCCTTCCGACATGGGACAAGTCATACCAAGTGTCCACGTTTCTATCTGGGAGAAGGGTGCTGTTACATGTGTTGTCATGAGTCTAAAGAACAGTGTGGCAATATCACCTGAAAAGATGGGGTTGACTGAAGGTGCTGGAAGTCAAGAAGCAGGGACTGAGGTGTAAGATCTCGGGCCCCAGGTGGGAAGGGCGTCTTGGCCACTCACTGGCTGGGTCACTCTAGATCTCTGTTTCTTCATCCATGAAATAAGAAATAACAGACATGAACAATAGTGGAGAATAGTAGTGTCGGTGAGGGTTCCATGAGTTCACACAGGTCAAGAGCTCAGCACAACACTGGAAGGGTAGAGACAGAAATGGCAGCACTGATGTGGTTTTGCCAAGGATTGCTGAAAGGGGTTTTTTCTCCTATTAGCGCTGCTCAGAGCAAGAAGATAGAAAAGTAATAAATTTTTTAAAAGCCCAGGATGTGATAGAAATGATCTGTTACTGACAGGTCTACAGAGTCAATGCAGAATCATTTAAGAATGACTTTCCTCCTTTTATTTTTCCTAACAACATGAGGGATAAGATAGGATGGGATGGAATGAATGGAAAGGAATGAATGGAACAGAATGAAATGGAATAGAATGGAATGCGACAGGAAATTAAATCTCAGAGAAATGAAGCAATAGAAGGTGAGCACTGAGTTTCTTCAGCCTCCATGGTGAGGTGCATTACATCCCACAGAATTTAAAGGACACAAGGAAGTGATCATGGAACCAGGCCAGGTCATCTCTGGGAAAACTTGAAGATAGGCAAAGCAGCAGAGAACTTGGTCATTGTACTTCGTGCTCCCAAAGCCTTGAAAGACATCTTGATGCACTGAGTCATTTTCTTTCCCATCTCTAGGTAGACGTGTGGATTATCGAGCCTCAGGGATTGAAATTTCTTCATGTTCCCGACACATCTGATGGCCATTTTGATGGTGTTCCAGTCATATCGAAAGGACGTCAGAAGGTACCCCTGGCCCTGCATGTGGCCGGAAGTCTAAGTGGCCATGGGTTCTATGTGCCTCCTGTGCTCCAGTGTTGAGCTGAGGAAACTATACGAGGGGAGACCAAAAAGAAAAACCAAAAAAACAACCAAAAAAGGAGTTATCTTCTGGAGGGCGGGCCCCGTGTAGGACAGGCGTCCCCCGCTGGGTGAGTGTTCTGGGAGCCCGTCGGCATCTGGGCACCAGCTGCTTTCGGCTTCAGGTCATTTTTTTCCGAGATGATTTTTACACGTTTGCCCATTGCATGATGGGTGATTGACAGGAACAACATGCAGCGTAACAATGCACCTGCCCACACCTTGCTGAGTGTTTAGCCTTTTGGGGCCAAAAACACCAAGTCCTCCATGCCCCACCCTCCCTATTCACCCAATTTTGCCCCGAGTGACTCTGTTTTGTTTTCCTGATGAAAAAAGTCTTCAAAGGGAAACGTTTTAAAACTGGCAGAAGCTCTAAAAGGCATCACATTCAAAAACTTTTGGGCAGGGGAAAAAGTGTCTCAGTAGGTGTACTGCATTCAGCAGAGAGTACTTTGAAGGTGACTGAAGTTTAAACGTAATAATAAATACACAATTTTTTATAAATTCTGGGATTTTCAGGTCCCCCCTCATATGAAGAAGCAGAAACGCCTGAGCAAAGTCTAGGGTCTTCCACACAGTATACAAACCAAAACTCACCTTTGTTTCATTGCATCTTGACCAGTGACTGTCCCTTTTAGAGCCCCATGTCCCCCAAGTCTTCTGCTTGACCAGTAACTAAGAGACAGCTTTTACATCATGTGTGGTAGATTTTCACAAATCATAGCAAGAGATATTCAGCTTCACTCCCTCTTAATGGCCATTGATATCCAGCTATGAAAAGTCAAACTCCTCTAAGAGCCGTTCACAAACGCCTTCTAGAGCTGGGAGCCATTTCTTCCTCGGGGGAAGGGAGGAATTCTTGCAGTCTCTCCAAAAGGCCTGAAACCTGGCCAACAGCCCCGCAGACAGGCAGACACCCCCCTCACAGGCCTTGACACTGTCCCTTCCATCCCTAACAGGACTACTGAGACTACCTGGGTGCAGAATGGCCACCGGTCACCAGGTCACACCTCAGTACCTGTGGGCACGAGAAGGTGCAGTGATGAGCCCCGCCCCCTGCGGCGGGATGGGGGCGGAGCTGGGCCCTGACATCACGGTTCTTTCCAGGCCCACGTCTCCTTCAAGCCCACGGTGGCGCAGCAGAGAAAGTGCTCCAACTGCTCGGAGACGGCTGTGGACGGGGAGCTGGTGGTGGTGTACGACGTCAACAGAGAGGAGAAGGCCGGGGAGCTTGAGGTGGGTGCAGCCGGGAGAACCACCGCTGAGGCCTTGGTGCCGCCGCCTCCCCAGCAAGCTTCCTGGCCTGCGCGTGGGTGGTAGCTGCCAACACAGGCGCCGGGGCTGCGCAGGAGGGACGGACATCCCAGGCCCTACGTGTCACAAAGCATTGTTCTTTCACGTCAAGGAAACTGCAATGTGGGTCATTGGCCCTCACGTCCTTGTCCTAGAAAGGTGCTTGTGGTCCCCACGTATGGAACAATAGGAGAATCACAAAATGGGAGCTTGGGGTGACTGTCCTAGGCCCTTTGCAACGAGATTGTGGAAGAAAGCACAGAGGGCGTGGGGCTGGGAGGGTAGAGCTAGCAGAGCCTGGAAGAGGGTCTGGGCCTGTGGCGCATTGCAGGCTTCATGTCCGCTGCGAGGTTTCCCCAAGAGTTTCCTTCCCCCTTGGTCACGTGTTCTGCGTGTGTGTGTATTTCCCTGTGCTAGTGTCAGAGTCCTTGGGGTGGGCTTGGGGGTGCCCAAAAGCCTCTCTTCCCAGCTTCAGGGAGGCAGAGAAGTGTCCCCAGGACACATCGCAGAGCCAGGCCCTGTGATGTCTTGCTGGTCCTGTGATGTCCCATTTCAAAGGGAACATCTGGTCAACCTACTGACACCTGTGATTTAGCCCAGTGAGACAAGACTGACCAGATGTCCCTCTGAAATGGGACAGGACCGTTGTTTTCTGTCCTGTTTAAAACAGGACGTCTGGTCAGCCTAGCCCTGTCTGGAAGGCCCCACCCAAAGCCCACCCCTCCCCACCCCAGCCCAGCCCCCACCCTGGTAGGCCAACTCCGTGCTCACACTCCAGTCCCATGTAGACGTCATTTCCTCGGGAAAGACGCGCTGTGTGAGTGAGATGCGTTGCCTCAGAGCCTGTATCTTCCAGAATGTAGCATTAACTCCTGAGCTGCAAACTGTCACTTCACTTGTTTGGATCGTCCACCGGCCCATGAGGACAGGGGCCGTACTGAGGGTGACCAGGGTGCCTGGGACACAGGCTGTCCCCAGAGACTGGGTGGAGGGAAGGGGAGAGGAACAGAGAGAAATACTCCGGGGGCAGAAGGCTGGGACCCGGCAGGAAAGGAAGGAGAGAGAGATAGGTGGACACCACTCCGCCCCCCGCCGGTGTCTTCCGTAGGCGCCTCACACCTCCTGCTCACCTGACTCGGGCGACCTTGGCGCCACTCCTGTGCTCTGTCTTCCAGGTCTTCAATGGATACTTTGTCCACTTTTTTGCTCCCGAGAACATGGACCCGATTCCCAAAAACATTCTCTTTGTCATTGATGTCAGTGGTTCGATGTGGGGAGTAAAAATGAAACAAGTGAGTACCCCTTGTGGGCAGAGGTCTGTGGGACCCCTACCTCCTCATCCCCTCTCTCCTCCCTCCCCAGCACGCGTCGTAGGCACTGCAAGCTGCTGTAACAGAGCAACACAGGCCGGCACAAACTCATCCCCAAACCCAGCATCCTGAAAAATTTATCTCAGGATAGTCTCTTCCCCCTCGGATCACTGCGGCTCCGTGGTTTTGGCATAGCGTGTCACTTCACTAGCCTGCCAGAGTCCACGAGTTCCTCTGAAATCTTTCTATGAGGGGGACCCCAAAAACCCCGGAATGATCTTCTGGGGAGTGGACCCCTTGTAGCACAGGCTTCCTCTGCTAGCGGAGTGTCCTAGGGACCCATCTGCATCCGGGTCCCAGCTGGCGTTGTGTGAGAGGCTGCATTCAGCTTCAGTGAATTTTTTGGAGACTCTTTCAACGCGTTTGCCCGTGTCACGATGGGCGAGTCACATGAATAACGTGCAGCCTGACAGCGTGCCTGCCCACACTATGCTGACTATTCAGCAGTTTTTGAGCCAAAAACAGCATGAGCCCCATGCCCCACCCTCCCTAGTCACCTGATCTCACCCCGAGCGACTTTTTTTGTTGTTGTTTCTCTGATGAAAAAAAGTCCTCAAAGGGAAATGCTTTGCTGAGGTAGAAGAGGTGAAACAAAAAACAGCAGGAACACTAAAAGATCAAAATCGACAAGTTCAAAAACTGTTTTGAGCTGTGGAAAAAGCATCTCGATAGATTCATTGCATCAAATGGACAGGACTTTGAAGGTGACTGCAGTTTAAACATGTAAGAAGAAATACACAATTTTTTTATAAATAAGTTTTGCGGTTTTGGGGGTGCCCCCTCACACGCATACCTTTTCTAAGTAGACTGTCGTTCTGTGAGGGTGGGCACCTTGTCTCATGTCGCAGTATGTGGAGCTCAATATAGGCTTATCTACTGTTAAGTGGTATAGGTACAATTCTAAAAAGCAAACAAGGAAATTTTGTATTTTCATCCATCCATCCATCCAATCAGTTCAAACAACCAACTATCCACTTACGTGTTCATTCACTCATTCATCCTTTCATTCATTCATTCACTCGACAACCCTTTCTGACCTCCAAAGTGTTCACTACTCTTGTAGGAGCCAAAAGAAGAAAGAACTATGTCCCCTGCATACCGCGCTCATCCGCCAGCACCGGGTTTCTCGGCGGCAGCCCTGGTGACATTTCTGCTCGCATCATTCTTTGTTATAGAGGCCGCTCTGTACCTTGTAGGAGGGTTCACAGTGTCAATCAAACATGTCTTCGGACACTGCCAGACGTTGGCTGGGGTGCGTGTGGTGGGCCCTGCCCCGCTGAGAACCACGGCTTTAATGCCACAGATCATTCACTGCTTCCTCCTGTCCTCATTTGACAACTATTTATTAAGCACCCATGATGCGTCAGGCACTCGGTTCATCACTAACAAAATCAACTGAAAACATTGTTTTTTCAAAATTATCCCTGCCCCCCTGGAGCTTGTGGAGCTTACATTCTAGATCAGTGGTGCCAAGCTTGTGGCTTCCCTGGGTTGCATTGGAAGAAGCATTGTCTTGGGCCATGCATAAAATACACTAACGATAACTCAGGAGCTTAAAAAAAAAAGTCACAGAAATACCTCATAGTGTTTTCAGAATTTGTGTTGGGCCGTCTTCAAAGCCGTCCTGGGTCACCTGTTAGACACACCTGTTCTCAAGGAACGGGGACAGAGAATGAACAATAAACCTCATAAGTCCATTTAAAAGTATCTTGAATTGTGGTGTTATTTTTAAAAAGCTGTTTTTTAACCAAAAAACAGGACTGTATTAAGAACTAGGGGTGCCATTTGCAGGAAGGTGGTGGTGGTTTGAAGAGAAAGAGGGGAAGTCGTAGTTGGAGAGTCGGTGAGCAGAGGGGCTTGAGAATGACACTGGGTTTCCAGGCACCTGACGTTTGTGACCCTTCCCTGGACATCGGCCTGTCGAAGGGGTTGTGCCTCACCAGATAGGCAGCAGAAGCCAGGCCTCCAGATGCAGTCGGTCGCATTCAGAATCAGCGAGGGCGGGTCGGCGCTCCCTGGGCCGCGTGGGCGGCATTTTCTGGTCTCCCTCCTTTCTTCTCAGGCTCATAGCTTGTGTAATGAGACCCTTCTCCTTTCCCTTTTGGAACAGACGGTGGAAGCCATGAAGACCATACTGGATGACTTGAGAGCCGATGACCAGTTCTCAGTGGTCGATTTCAACCACAACGTGCGAACCTGGAGAAATGATTTAGTCTCAGCTACCAAGACCCAGGTGGCAGATGCCAAGAAGTATATTGAGAAAATCCAGCCCAATGGAGGTGAGTGAAGGCTCGAATTTTGATTCACTGAAGAGATATTACTCCTTCCACAGTGCTCTTTGCCCAGTCTGCAATGCTCTGCCTGAAATAATGCATCTGTTATTAAATGATGACTAAGTTCATGGCAAAAGTACAACACATAACCCATCCCAATTTTTTAATTAGTCCAGCCTTCTTCAGAAAAGCATGTCAAGCAGTAAGTGACCGCTGCCACCTTCTCATTACTTGCAGAGCATGAACGTTAACGTCAGGCAGGGCTGGGTTACGCACCTTCAGTTTGCTCTTTGCCAGAACGAGAGACTGGTTGGTGCTTTGAAAGGGCTGACTCATCTCTAAGGAAATAGTTTGCTATGAAGTGAACATTTTAGTCCACTGGGGGAGCTGGACCAGCCGGGGCTAACTTAGTGTCTCTTGGAAAGCAAGAGAATGATTTGGGTACCTAATCACTGATGCACCAGTAACCGCCAGACAGAACCCCAGGGACGATCGTGTCCGTGCACAGAAAGGCCACGTAACAGAAGGGCACGTTGCATTTCCTCTCAGGCACTAATATCAACGAAGCACTGCTGCGGGCCATCTTTATTCTGAATGAAGCCAACAACTTGGGACTGTTGGACCCCAACTCGGTCTCTCTGATCATTTTGGTCTCTGATGGCGATCCAACAGTAGGTAAGTATCGCTGCAGTGTTCTAGTGACACATATTCTTTCATTTTCATTGTAATCATGTGCTGTGAGGATTGCTGGTACGTTCTAGCGTGTGGTTTGCTTCGTCAGCCTCAGGTGTGTGAGATGGTGAGGAGGAGTGTGTGTGTGACGAGGCTTGATCCCTGGTCTCCATGATGCCTGTAGAGTCCCGGTGATATAGTTCTCATTGTCTACACTGCCCCGAGTTCCTGTCTGCAGCCGGACAAATTCTGTCTCTCTTCTACATCCTCATGGAAGGCGTTTTCCTTATCACCAAAATGGCTCAGCATTTCCCTGTTTCTGTCACGTACTGTTGCTTTTATTGGCTTGATTTATCGTTACGCGAACGAATGTAAGTGAGAGCGTGTGCTGGATCATGTGCTGTCTGTTACGTGGACAGGGACGGCGTCTGACCCATGTCTGACACAGCTCGGTGGGAGGACAGCCAGCGATGCAATCATGACAACCCAAGCTTTAGAAAGACAAGGGACAATCATTTTATTAATGTGGAGGCTGCAATGGCATCGTCTTGTATTTGTATAGATTCAGGGCTTTCCTCTTTCCCCCAAATCAGATTACTTTACAAATTCAAGTTTAGAATGAAATCATAAGGAAGAAAAGGAAATAGAGCAAAAAATGTCCCTGGAGGCAGTCACTAGTTACCAATTCCTTGTGTGTCTTTGCAGAGATAGTCTGTGCAAATCTGCATATGATATGTACATACGTACACATGTATGTGTGAACACATACCCCCTCACACATATATACGTGCATATATGCAAATACATCATGCATATACTATGCACATATACATGTACACATACATGCACATACACAACTAAATCATACATATGCCAATCTTTAGATTTTTTTCCCTTTAAAAATGCCTTTGAGATCATTCAGTATAAATACATGAAGAGTTCTCTTGTTTTGAATACTGTATAGTATTTCGCAGTTGGAATGCACCACAATTTAACTCATCTCCCTATTGGTGTACATTTACCATATTTTGCCGTGTATAATGCACACATTTTGCCCAATTTGTGAGGGAAAAATAAGGATGATCATTATACATGGGTAGTACTAATTATGTATCTATACGTATAAATGTTTTTAATTCTTTTATTTATGCTTATGAGTTAAAAGTGTAACTCTAGACATTAATAACAATATCTATATGCAAAATAATACCCTGGAATATAATAATTGGGTTTTTTAATATAAAAAAATTGTGTATGTAACATTTTTGTACCTCATATCTGTTCTCATGTTTTGTAATTATTTATTACATAAAATTTCTTATATCATAATGTTAAAAAATGCTAAAATTCCTTTATAATACAAAAACAAATACCTAAATATAAACAAACAAAAGTTTGAATTAAAAAATGAAAAGATTTTTTTTCCTTGAAAGTTTGGGCCAAAAACATGGGTGCACATTGTACACAGGAGCGCTTGGCCCCCGGCAAAATACGGTATGTGGCTGCTCCCCCCGACGTTGCTCTGTGTCGTTGCCCATATTTCATTCAACACATATGACTGTGTCCGTGAGAAAATTTTCCTGGTGAGTCACTGAGTCAAAGAGGAAGTGCGTTTTCAATTTTGACCCAGTTTGCTAAACCGCCCTTCGTGGGGTTCCCCCAAACTGTGTGACCCAGCCCCCTCATTCCTTTCCTGTCTGTCATCATCAACTTCAGGTGAACTCAAGTTGTCAAAAATTCAGAAGAACGTGAAGCAAAGCATGCGCGACAACATCTCCCTGTTCAGTTTGGGGATAGGCTTCGACGTTGACTACGACTTTCTGAAGAGGCTCTCCCATGACAACCGCGGGGTGGCCCAAAGGATTTATGGGAACCAGGACACATCCACCCAGCTCAAGGTCACAGTTCCTTTTGTGTTTCATTTTCCTCACCACAAAATCATCCCAGGAGTACCTGATGCCTTAGAGGAGACGGCCAAGCTTAAGTGAAAATTACCTTTATTTCAGCTGCGTGCGGTCGCAGCCGTCGGGACGGCGCTCACTCCGTGCTCCAGCGCCCCACCCGGCGTGTACGTCTGCGATAAGAGGCAGTCAGGCGATGGGCACCTCCCTACCCCGCAAATGAGTCTTCAGGGGTCCTCCCATCCCACCAAACAGTTGGTCCTCCTTATTGTCATGGTCCCCCTAAAGCACAGCATTACAAACCTGTACTCTATATAAAGTTTTTCTCCTTAAAGTACAGCGCTGTAATGCAACACAGATCGCACCAGAGCCTGTACATGTCCTTAAATGGAAAGGAGGTGATCGCCTGCTGATTTTGACCAGAAGGGCAGGAAGAGGATGGAGGACAAGGACACACTTCACCCCGCTCCTGTCAGTAGCAGGTCCCGTGTATATCACTTGCAGGCTCTGCGTGGAAACGGAGACAGGTCAGGGCTAACGCTCTAATTTGGGGAAGATCACCCCCTCCACGCTTGTCCTGTTTGTCATGGCAGGCAAGAAATGCTGGGCTCTCAAGTCATGCTGGGTAATGTTCTAACAAGCCCCGATCCTCTCCACGTCTCAGTTCGTCAGACAGTTACGAGCGTTTCCTTGGGCCATAGCTTGCCAACGGGATGCCGTGCGGATAAATGAAGAGATCGCTGTTACGCGTGCGAATCATCGCGGAGAACTCTTTGGGCCTGTAATAAAGTGGTACAAACATAATGATTTTCCTGTCTGTTTGTTTTTGTGAATTGTAGAAATTCTACAACCAGGTCTCCACTCCATTGCTCCAGAATGTTCAGTTCAACTATCCCCATACGTCAGTAACGGATGTCACTCAGAACAGCTTCCATAACTATTTCGGAGGCTCGGAGATTGTGGTGGCAGGAAAGTTCGACCCTGAAAAGTCGGAGCAGCTGCAGAGCATCATCACCGCGACTTCGGTACTTGGGCCTTGCTACTTATTCTAAAGTTGCTAACTGGGTACAGGCTGGTGTATCTATTAAGAGGCTGATACTGCATTCTAAGAATCGGGTATTGGGGGACCCCCCCAAACCCCAGAATTTATTTATAAAAAATTGTGTACATATTCTTACATGTTTAAACTTCAGGCACCTTCAAAGTACTCTCCGTTGGATGCAGTACCCCTATGGAGATGCTTTTTCCACTGCTCAGAACAGTTTTGAGCTCATCAATTTTTATGCCTTTTAGTGCTTCTGCTGTTTTTTGTCTCACTGCTTTCACATCAGGGAAAATGGTTCCCTTTGAGGACTTTTTCTGTCTGGGGAAACACAAAAAAAAAGTTGCTCTGAGTGAGATCCAGTGACTAGGAAGGGTGGGGCACGGGAGTCATGCCTGGTGTGGGCAGGTGCGTTGTCATGCTGCACATTGTTCGTGTCAATCACCCATCATGACATGGGCAAACGCCTTGAAAGAGTCTCCAAAAAAAAATTCCCTAAGCTGAACGCAGCCTCTCACAACCACGCTGTCTGGTACCCTGATGCAGACGAGTTCCTAGAACATTCACCCAGCAGCAGGAGCCTGTACACAAGGGGCTTGCTCTGCAGAAGATAAGTCTGGGGTTTTCTGATGGGGTGTCTGTCCCCCCCTTACATGTAAAATAAAAGCAATAGTGAAAGGAAGGCATGAGAATATTTTTGCCATCTTCCCAACTACCAGGTGACTTCTTGCCTTTTTCATCCCCAACCAATCTCAAACTCCAGACAGATGTGCTACTTCTTGTTTTATCACACCCTTTTGAGTTGCACACCATCCTGATTCACTCACAACAGATAGGAAACATGGGACTTTCTTACTTCTCATTGGTAATGAGCTCTAACGTCTTTGCACTGAACCCTGCCTCGTCCAGGCCAACACAGAGCTGGTCCTGGAGACCCTGGCCCAGATGGACAACTTGGAGGATTTCCTCTCAAAAGACAAGCATGCAGATCCGGACTTCACCAGGAAACTGTGGGCCTACCTGACAGTCAACCAGCTTCTAGCTGAGCGGTAAGAAGTGCACACAGCCTAGGGCTTCGCTCAAGTATACCGTGTGCCTCAAGATGAGTTTGAAACCACAAAAGGCAGCAAATCATTACACGGTTCAGAGGATTAATTCCCACTGGTTCCCAGCACTTTAACCGAAGCTGGGTTCACCTTTTCTTTTTACAGTGTACATACAGTAAAGTGTGTGAAGTGCCTTGATTTCTAAGGCACTTAGATTTAATGAATGTTCACAGACATCTCCCGTGTAATCGTCACCCAGATCCAAATATAGAATACTTCTTTCCTATACATGGTCTGTATTCTTTTGTTTCTGGTCTCTTTCCTTCAATATGTGTCTGTGAGACTCATCCATGTTGCTCCTGGAAATGGGTGACTGACTGTCCAAAGCGAAATGTACGGTGATGCGATTTTGATGTCACATAAGGAAGGGCTCCCTCACAGTGACCTGTTTCATCTCTGGCTTCTCACGCTGACCTGTATTTAGAACTCCCTGGGATAAAAGCTGTATTTCTAAGGCAGTGGATGGCCTTTGAACCACTTGCCTCAGAATTACGTACACACGTTGCATAGGAAAATTGCCACTCCTGAGCCCTCCTCACCTCTGTCAGATTCTTGGGAAGGTGGAATGGGGTCATGTGAACGGGGTTGTTGGGGAAAATGAAATGCTTGGTCTCACTGGGCTACATTGAAGGTGTCAGTGGGCTGACCAGATGTATGGTTGGAAATGGGCCTGGACCATTGTTTTCTGTCCCGTTTAGAAGGGTATGTCTGACCAGCCTAGAAACTACTCTGTGTGGTGCTGTAATAGTTGATACATGCTATTATGCATTTGTCCAAACCCAGAGAACATACAGCAGCAAAAGTGACCCTAACGCCAGCCGTGGCCTTTGCACGATGATGCTGTGTCTGTACAGGTTCATCGATGATAGCAGGGGTAACCAAATTGGTGTAGTGCCAAAAAACCGAATGGCTGTAATGACTGGGAAACATCTGTTTGTTCTCAGTTCTTTCCTTTCCATAGAATTGGAGTAGGGCCCAACCTGTTAGCTGATAGATCATTAAAAGTAACTCCTAAATTATTTATTTAGAGTGTTTTTTTTTAATCTTTATTAAATTTACTGGGGTGATATTGGTTGGCAATGGGGGCAGGTGGGCAGCAGCAGGAGGTATTTGGAAAATCTCTGAGTACTTCCCACTCAAGTATGCCATGAACCTAAAACTGCTGCCCCCCCCCCCCAAATTAAGTCTGTATTAAAACAGTTCCTTAGGACTTCATGGCTAGGTCATAAAACACTGCACTTCACGGAACCTGGTGGTTCTGTTTTCCCCGGCGGGACACCGGAAGCAGTGGGGTGGTGGGACTTGCACTCGGCCTCAAATGCAGTGACGCGCTCTCGTCTCTGTCATTCCTGTGCAGAAGCCTGGCTCCTACCGCGGCCACCAAAAGGAAGATTACAAAGACGATCCTGCAGATGTCCCTGGAACACCACATAGTGACCCCGCTGACTGCGATGGTGATTGAGAACGAGGCCGGGAGCGAGCGCATGCTGGCCGACTCCCCTCCCCAGGACCACGCCTGCTGCTCAGGTCAGGGCTCCACGTGGCGGACAGGTGTTATGCGTCAGCCCTCTAGTCTGTGTCAGGTAGGCTGACCAGACGCCCCGTGTTCAAAGGAGTGGAAAACATCGGTACTGTCTGTTTCGAACGGGACAGAGCGTCAGCCTACTGACACCTTGCATGGAGCCCAGTGAGACTAGGCTGACCCTATGGACAGTTTGGAATGGGACAGGACCGTTGTTTCTTGTCCTGTGTAAAATGGGACATCTGGTCGGCCTCGTGCCAAGGGCCTGGGACCGCTGAGCCTCTCCCGGGCCTGTCTCCCTGTGCTGAACTCCTGCTGTCCATAGTTTACGCTCTTCAGACGTTTTTGCTCACGTGTTTTCCAGAGGAATTTTCAAAATTGATATATCCCTTCAGATATTTTTTAAATCAGCATTTAAAAAAAAGGTTTCCTTCTTAATTGAAGTGCTTGCCATGCGTTTAATTTCTGGCATATTGTAAAGGTTGAGCTTTTAAAAATGAAACTGTGATGTCACTGTTTTAAGGGTATTTTGTGACGTTGAATACCTCATCTGATACCGTTGTCCATTCAAAAAGGATGCAAACCTATTCTGTGCTGATTATTGCAACTTTTGTATTGTTCTATATTTCAAGGTGAACTTAGATTTCCGTTCCACTTTCCTGGCAGAATCATAGCCTAACATACTGTATTGTTATGCTTGAAAGCCTTTTATTAATCATCCTTCTCCTCTGCAAGAAAAATATGTTCAAAATTAGATTTTTATTTTTATTTTTTATTTATTTATTTATTTTTTTTTAGTTTCTTGCCACTGCAAGATTCTAAGCATGCAAAGTTTTCTTCTGGATTGGGTTTCATTAAAATTACTATGAGTAGTCAACTGATCAAAATAATATAAATGTTATAAATGTTTATATACAAAGGAAATGATATTTTCTCAGAAATCATCCCTTAAGGAGAAAATGTGGCTGAGTGTATTTTTCATGTATCTGTGGGTAAATGTTAGAGAAAGAGACAAGGTTCAGCATCAGCTCCATTTTCAGAAAAGTTTCTTACAGGCATAAGTCCTGATAAGCCTTGTTGACACAGATAAATAGGAATGTAAAGAACTTGGTTATAGCAACGTCACTCACTTACCTGACCTTCTTCAAATTTATATGAAAAAACTCACCCCCCCAATCTAAAAGATTCAAACATTGACCACCCAGAGTTAATTCTCCTTCTATCACCATATAGTTGACCATGCAACATGTAGATGAAGTATTATAGAAATGTACACTTGACACCTGTGTAATTTTACTCAATAAAAATTTTAAAAACACTCAAAATAAATAACTTAAGAATTATTTTTTATGATCTATCAGATGACAGCCCTATCCCAATTCTATTGAAAGGAGAGAATTAGAAGCAAATGGTCATCGGAGCCACTCTAGTTTTTGGGCACTACACCACTTTTTGAAAGGGTGCTTTGGTTCCTGTGGGGTTTCTGGTGAGAGGAAGCAGGGACAGAGCATGCTTTCCACTTGTAAACTAGGAGAAAGGGTTTTCCCAGGAAAGAGCGTATGTGAAAGCCATAGGAGAGAGAACTCTGGAATAAAAACAGTGGGAGGACACATCAGCTGGGAACCTCTAGGGTCTGCATAAAACAGGTTCTTCCATGGAAAAGGGAACCTGGAGCTGATGCTGCAGGCGTTTCTACACAGGTGCCCTGTACTACGGCAGCAAAGTTGCTTCAAGTTCACTCCCATCTTGGGTCAGCCCTTCCCCAACGCCAAGGACGGCAATGCCAGCGATTGGAGCTCCCGTGCTTGAGACCACCCCTCCTCCCCACGTGATGAGAGGTAAGAGACCTTGGAGGTGGCTTTCACATCCGGGTCACCATCAGGTCATAATCTGTGGAGCACTTAGGCACCTGAACCAAATCACTGTCCTGGTAAATGAGGTGACTTGTAGAGGCATCATTGCCTCTCATTAAAAGACAGTAACTTCTTGTATTAATTCATCCACTTGGGACACCATAACAAAATACCATAGACTGAGCAGATTAAACAATGAAATTTCATTTTACACAGTCCTGGAAGCAGAAGTTCAAGATCAAGCTGCCAGCAAGATAGATTTCATTTCGGGAGCTCGTAGGTGGCCAGTATCATTCTATGAGTTCCCATGACCTCTAGAGAGAGAAAGAGACAGAGGGGCACTCTCTGGTGTCTCTTCTTATAAGGACAGTATTCCCAACATGGGGGCCCCACTCTCAGGACCTCATCTAATCCTTCACTACCTCCCAAAGGTAGCCCACCTATGAAATGGGGATGATAATGCCTCCCCTTTAGTGTGGTTATAAGTTCCTGGTGCCCAGTAGATGCTCAATAAACACTGGCTAGTCTTATGCCCATGGACCCCAGGCCTTTATAAGGAAATGGATACAGCTAGTCATGGGAGCCCTCCATCTATTTTCACCCTAATCAATATTAAGGCTGCACAGACCAACTTAAACACAATGTTTCATTTCTATTGCCCAGAATCATATCAGCTCAATGTGCCAGCACTGACACATTGTCACTTAGTAGGAGGTTGACTGGTGGGATCTGGGTTAATTAAAATGGCAAAACCAATCATCATTGCTAATAAAAGCAATGTATTTCAAACAAAATGTTTCAAAACACCGTATTTGTGTAGAGGAAGGAGGAAGATGGCATAATAAAATGATCTCTTTTTTAATGTTTAAAAAAAAAAATGGAGTTCCCTGGTGGTGTAGTGGCTAAGGCTTCAGTGCTATCAACACTGCAGCCTGGGTTCGATTCCCAGCCAGGGAACTACCCACATTAAAAAAAAAAAAAAAAAAAAAAGGAGTTGGGAAGCTTTGTTCTATGTTTTAATAATGCCCTCTAGTGCTCAGATCCAACACAAAATCAACTAACCAAGTATTTACTGAATTTGAGGGGGACCCAAAGAAACCCGGAATTTATTTATAAAAAATTGTGTATTCTTACATGTTTAAAGTCCAGTCACTTTCAGAGTACTCTCCGTATGTGTACTACAAGGGCTATCCAGAAAAAAATCCAGCCACTGTTAATATAACAAGAATGGTTACATGGCTGGATACTTCCCAGACAGCTCTCAAATGTATGTGGATATAGAGGGTGCCAAAAAAATGTATACACACTGTAAGGAAGGAAAAAACTGTATTAAAATGGTGATACTCAATGCATACCAGTAACAAAAATTGAATACAAATCACATTTGACTTCTGCAATTACAAGAGATGCTCAAAGTGGTCACCATCAATGTCCAGACACTACTGACTAGGGTGAACTACTACTTGAGCCACACTGACCCAAGTGTCCACTTGTATCACTGCACATGCCGTTTCAGTTTCTTCTCGAAGTACCGCCAGTGTAGCCGGTTTTCTATGGCACACAACATTCTTTAAGGTCCTGCATTGGTAGAAGTCAAGGACTTAAGTCAGGAGAACATTGGGGAAACTCAAACAATGTTCTTGAATTTCATATTACCACTTCAAAATGCTCTTGTGCTCCTTGAGCAACAACTGACAACCAAGTGACAACTGAACAACAACCATGCTTCCACTATTTTCTTTGACTGTCCTGCCTGTCACATGGTGACACTGTGAGTTTGATTAATCCCATCGTTTGAGCAAACGTCATACTACACATGAATAACATAATTCAACTCAACTTTGAAAAGTAATACATAGATAATATTTCTTCAAATGTGTGCACATTTTTTTGGCAGTGCCAGTATATGTGTGTGTGTGTGTGTGTGTGCGCGTGTGTGTCTTATTCCTCATGTCTGTCTTATTCATTTTTATCTCTAGCCTAGTATAGATGTGATAGGTACAGAACAAGTGTCCACTGTATTTGTAAAATAACTCAAAGCTCTGATGGACGACGCTCCATGAGGGAGGGACAGTGGGTACAGACCACTGGGCCCCAGTGCCCAGAACATACAGCAGAGGCACAATAAATATTTGTTCTTATTAAAGTAAAGATGTTCAGGAATAGAGCAGTTTTTAAAATCATCTTCCCATCTATGATTTTTTTTTTCATTTTCTTTGCATCTTTTCCAGTTGAAAATGATCCACACTTCATCATTTACCTACCAAAAAGCCAAAAGAATATCTGTTTCAATATCGATTCAGAACCTGGAAAAATCCTCAACCTTGTTTCTGATCCAGAATTAGGTAAAATAAAAGGCTATTGTGGGTTATCAGAGGGCAAGGTGGGAGGAGGTTGAGGGAGGGGATGGGGAGTCAACTATATGGTGATGGAAGGAGAGCTGCCTCTGGGTGGTGAGCACACATTGCAGTATACGGATAATGCCCTGTAGCATTGTCCACCTGGAGCCTATGTAATGTTACCAACCAATGTCACCCCAATACATTTAATTTTTTAAAAAAGGGTAAAAAAGTTATTGTATTTGATTTAGACAATCAGATCATTGTCCCTACCTGGAATTTCCTTCTTTCTCACCTAATGCAGTTCCATATTTTCCAAACTCCAATAATTAGTGAGAAATAAATACAAATATATTCCTAAGTGTTTGAATTATTATAGATAAAAGTATAAACTAGCAGATCTGGTCATATATCTAAACTATAACAAAGCAGAGTTATAAAGTGAGAGTTACAAAGGAAAAAGTATTACATAAATCCTAAAGGAAAACAATAATTTCCTCATATTGTCCAGTTTTATGAATTTGAATTATGGTACCCATACATGAAAAAAAAAAAAGGCCCACAAGAGAGGAAAAAAAAAAACTTCTTTTTTTTTGTAGGAATTTCAGTCAATGGACAGCTCATTGGTGCCAAGAAGCCCAAGAATGAAAAACTAAGCACCTATTTTGGGAAACTGGGATTTTATTTCCGAAGTGAAGACATGAGGGTAGAAATCAGCACTGAGACCATCGCCATGATCCGGGGCTCGCGGACATCCGTCTTGTCCTGGTCTGACACGGCTCAGGTCATTAATCAGAGGCGAGTATGACGTCTGAATTGGGGCTGCCCTTGATGCAGTACATAAGCAAATCCAGACATCCGTGGCACAAACTCAGACCTTAAATCATCGTTTTAAATTGAGGACAGTGAGGTCCCCCTCCCCCAATTTTTTTACCCACTCCTCTGTCTTGGAAGCAGGGATCGTGTGTTTTGTGTTTTGGTCACCGGGTATCACAGTGCTAGCCTTGTGCCCGGCGTATATGACGGGAGGGAGGGGGCAATAAAATCCTGGAATTTATTTATAAAATACTGTGTACTTATTCTTACATGTTAAAACTTCAGTCACCTTCAGAGTCCTCTCTGTTGGGGGCAGTACACCTATCCAGATGCCTTTTCCACAGCTCAGAGCAGTGTTTGAACTCGTCAACTTGGATGCCTGTTAGTGCTTCTGCTGTTTTTTGTTTCACCTCTCCCACACCAACAAAGCGTTTCCCTTTGAGGATTTTTTTCATCCTGGGAACAAAAAAAATGAGTCACGGGGGTGAGATCAGGTGAATAAGGAGGGTGGGGCACGGGGGTCATGCCGTTTGGGGTCCAAAACTGAACACTCAGTGCGGTGTGGGCAGGTGTGCTGTCACGCTGCGCGTTGTTCGTGTAAATCGCTCATCACGAAGTGCGGGGGGCAAACGCATTGAAAGAGTCTCCAAAACAATTCACGGAAGCCAAACGGAGCCTCTCACACAACACGAGCTGGTGCCCGGATGCAGACGGGCTCCCAGAACACTCACCTAGTGGGGGACACCTGTGCAACAAGGGGCCCGCCCTCCAGAAAGTCATTCCAGGTTTTTTTTGCCCCCCGCCCCCCACGTAGAGTGACAGGATGCAGAGCTGGGAGTTCAAACAGCATTCCGTGGCAAAAACATGGTGAAGGTCTTAGAACACTTGTGGGACTGTCCTGGGAGGAAGGAGCGTTCACGTCGGGCGGAGAGCAACAGGTTTTGGCATCGTTAACTCCATTTCCGCTTTCTCACTAGGGTGCTTGTCTCGGTGAAGAAAGAGAAGACGGTGACCATCACTGTGGGTCAGGGGATGTCCTTCTCTGTGCTCCTTCACCGCGTGTGGAAGAAGCATCCGATCAACGTGGACTTTTTGGGCATCTACGTTCCCTCCACAGACAAGTTTTCGCCTAAAGCGCACGGACTCATAGGTACAGGCTCAGCCGGCCGCCTGACCAGGGTGGGGCCGTGCTTGGGCTCGAGCCGCTTTGGGTGGCGGGGACTGGAACCCGGGAAGGGACGGGTGGGCCCAGGGTCCAGGTTCTGAGCCCGGGGCTTAATTTCTAAAGGTGACTGAGTGACGACACGAAGAGACCAGTGCCACTGGAGGACATGTTCACTGTCACTCACAGTTTCTCCTAGAAACAAGAGGTCTGGCTGGCCACGCAGGGCCCACGGGAGGAAGGCCAGGTTTGGGTCAGGAGGTGGAAGCAGAAACAGACAATAGGTTTAGGCTGGAGCCTGGGGAGGGGTTTCTGTGGAAAACAAGGCGGATCGGGGTAGTTCGGGTTGGCTGGTCGAATGACTCCCATGGCTTTGGGATGGAGGGCAGTCTCCATTTGTCCAGCATTGATTTCTCCTGGGTTGTGCCGGCATCGGGGTCTGGCTCTGGGGTGGTCAGTTGCCTGGGCTGCTCCGGGCAGAGTCCTTTCAGAAATGGCTTACCCAGGGAGGGGCAGTCCCTCTCCCGCCAGAAAGGCTTTTTAAAGGTGTCACCACATCACAGTATACAGAAAATACCCAACCTGATTATAGGCTGACCAGACATCCTTGTAAACAGGGCAGAAAACAATGGTATGGTCCCGTTTCAAACGGGACATGGGGTCAGCCTAGTCTCACTGGGCCAAATTCAGGGTGTCAGTAGGCTGACCCTACATCCTGTTTGAAATGGGGCAGCACCGCTGTTTTCTGTCCCATTTAAACAGGGCGTCTGGTCAGCCTGCCGGATTACTGCAGCCGAACAGGGCAGTATGGGGTGACTGAGTAAAGCTATAGACAGGACTTCAATGGTCCAGACAAGGCTTTTCCAGAACCAGGATTTCACCAGCATAAACCGGGCACGTTAAGAGCAGAGACAGATAGATTTTATTTATGCTGAAGGTTTTTTTCTAACTGAGGAGAGGTGGATTGCCCTAGGAAGTCTATGGTAACAAGCAGGGCATCTGGGTAAACTTCCTGTGTAAAGAATGGTTCCAGTTTAAGCACATGACATCACAAGCCTGATTCTAGGATCTGGGCGTCCTGCTTTACTGCTGACCCAGGAGATCAGCCTCCTACGTGAAGTGACCGTGGAGTGATCTGCTCTCAGGAGCCCCCTCCCATCGCTGTGCCGTTTTCCTCTCTCTGTGTATTTCCACCCCAGAAATTCTGGAGGGAGGACCAAACATACCTTCGGTCAGATGACCAGCCTGTCTTTATTTACCCTTGGGTGACGTGTAAGTCCCCCGCTGGACTTTGTCTCTCTAGGCCAGTTCATGCATGAGCCAAAGATACATATCTTCAATGAGCGACCAGGAAAGGACCCCGAGAAGCCAGAGGCAAGCATGGAGGTGAAGGGACACAAGTTGGTTGTCACCAGGTAAGCCTCAGAGGCATGTTACAGTAACGAAAAGGGATCCTGCTAAGATTGGACTCTCACAACAAAACAGAGGAGTAAGAAAAGCTACTTTAAGCGTGGTCTGTGTCAAAGCAAAGTTCACCAGGAATGAACATATACATAATATTTGCATAAGGATATGACAGCCCATCTGAAATGAAAATAATGTCTACGTATTAGACGTATGTACAATAAAATGCCAAGATTAAGTAATGCATTGTTCTCACCTTCACACATTGGAAGCCCTATGGTCACAGCTGGAAAATTGAAAAAGCTGATCAGAGGAGGAAATCATAAAGATTACCACGTACCGGAGCGCTAGAGAAAGCAGGCGTAGTTTTATATTAAAGCCAGAGCCTTCTGGTTGAGTTTCAATCTACTGAATGCCTCATTGTGTGGCATTTCTTACACAAACCATATCCATATGCCTTATTTTGAAGTGAGAACTTAAGATACTCGTGAAGCATTGAGGATAAAATTCTTCCAAACATGTTTTAACTTTTCTCGGTCTTTTACGGTTGTCCCACTAGTGCCTAATTCAGTATCACTTCAAAGTGTTTTCTGCCTTTTTAGTTTTTACAAAGCAGCCAACTTTGCTTTATTAGAAATGACTCTGCACACGAATGTCATTGGCTTCCATGTACTTGTAGATTAAGCCTTAAAATTACAATAACTAAACCAGAAGATAATAAGTACCAGCACAAAAATAGATTCGTGGACTAAAACAATGGGCTCTTAGCAAGTACATATGAGAGCTGTCCGGAAAAACTCCAGCCATAAATCCTCTGTTCTCATATTACATGGCTGGATACTTTCCGGACACCACCCAACTGGTATCAGTTTCCTGAAGATCAGTGACTTAGCAATGGGCATCAGTAAGCACATTTTAGAGAAGAAATGATGAGCAGAATTAATAACAGTAGTAATGTTATCAAGGTTGCTATACATGCACCTAGTAGCCTGGCATGACCAAGGTCAATGTTGGGCCTCAGCTTCGTCTACTGCAAGCCCACCACCCCCCCACCCCCCCACCCCCGGCCATGATGGCTAACTGGAGTTGAGTTGACCTGTGGGCCACGTGCAACGATCTGCGAGTGTATTTTAAAGCTCGCTGATGGCAATACTCCACATAACTTTTTGAAATCATTGGCGCCTTCGTCCTCTAAGTGGAAGACGTGAATTTCTCAGAAACAGCTGGCGTGGCCTTACAGGAAGCGCATGCGCACGAAGGGCAAGTGGCAGGCATGCGATTCCCTCTGCAGGCAACCCGCGAGGTCGGCCCGCCACCATGCAGCGCTCGCTCCCTCCCGCTTTCCCTTCTAATTTGCACTCTTTACGTTCCTGGCAAAAGCCATATGGGTCGGTCTCTGGAAAGGGTCCTTGAATTATGTAAGGACACGCCGCTTATTCTATCCTCGTAACACCAGGTCTCCCGACTCTGGTATTTACTATGAATGGGGGAGCCAGAGTTGGGGGGCAGAGATGATGCTAGAAGGGGTGCAAAGAGCAGCAAAGGCGTGTCTCCTTTTGAGACATGCAGGCTGCTGCCTTGCTCTGTGCCCTCACTGCCCATGTCCCTTTCCCCTGCAGAGGCCTCCAGAAAGACTACCGGACAGACAGCGTCTTTGGGACCGACGTTCCCTGTTGGTTCGTACACAACAGCGGGAAAGGTTTCATCGACGGGCACTACAAGGAGTACTTTGTGCCTCAGCTCTACAGCTTCCTCCCACGGCCTTAAATGAAAGGATTTTAGCTTTGGAAATTCTATGTATAAACATACATTTCCCCCCGCCTCTTCTGCAGTCATTCTTCTGT
This sequence comes from Lyroderma lyra, assembly GCA_004026885.1. Lineage (NCBI taxonomy): Eukaryota > Metazoa > Chordata > Mammalia > Chiroptera > Megadermatidae > Lyroderma > Lyroderma lyra. Next base: position 53,033 of record PVJL010004995.1, read on the forward strand.
TTGAATCATTTTAAAAAACTAAGCAGGGGTTCCCTGGGGGTGCAATGGCTGGGCTTCAGGGCACTCAACGCCACGGCCTGACTTCGATTCCCAGCCAGGGAACTACCCCCCCCCCGCCCCCACCAAACAAACAAACAAACAAACAAAAAGACTAAGCAGTTATCACAGGGTGGTTAACAAAGCCTGTTAACACATCCAAAGAAAATAAATGCTTCACAGAGAAGCTTTAGGATTTTGTTGCGTTTTCAGAAGCTCAGGCGTGTTCATCTGCTGGGACAGACTTGCCAGGGTACTTGTGAAGGCCCAATACACTTGGCCAGGATTCCCTCCTGAGTGTTTTAGTCCTGAGGCCCATTTAAGTCAGGGGTTCTCCAGAGAAACAGACCCAATAGGATATGTAGGCGAGGGCTGTCTGGAAAAACCCAGCCATCAATGCCTAATATTACATGGTTGGATACTTTCTGACAGCCCTCGTGCGTGTGTGCACACGCACACAGGGTGACTCCATGGTGCAGGAGACCCAGGAGATGTTCTAGCTCAAGACCACTAGGTATGAAGAACCAATGTTGCAGATGAAGCCCCAAGGCAGTCCCATGGGGGAGGGCCAGTTTTTCCTTCTGTGCAGGCCTTCAACTGATTGGACAAGGCCCACCCACCTTAAGGAGGGCAACCTGCTTTACTCAATCTAACTTTTTAGACGTAAATGTCATCTAAAACACCCCTGTAGACACACCCAGTATCACATCTGACCAACTCTCAGGGAACACCATGGCCCATCTAAGTTGACAAATATAAGCCAACACGAGGTCTTGATGGACCAGCTAGCCATTCTCCAAATGAAATACAATACCATTGGGCGGGGTGTCTTCTGATTCAGTTACAACCCTATAACAAAGTTCTTCCTCCTTGACTTCATTCCAAGGTCACCTTGGAGATTCTGTTGCTCCCAAATTCTTCACATATTTAAAACTGCTCGGGGTCTTGTCTCAGATGGTTTGTTGTACACAGCATTGACCCGAGGGAACCGCAGACCCACGCGCTCCGAACGGCCGAAGCACTGATGCACTAGACCTTGGCCACTGCACCTCCCTCAGCCCTCCTGGATTTTGTTTGTAGTTAAGCAGTTCCTAAGAGTAAGGCCCCTTAATTTTACACCTTATGTGATTAGATTTAGTTCAAAAGAAATTAACTGGTGAATTACGTCCTAACCAAAAAAAAAATTGACATTTACAAGGCCAAATAAACAAGTGCAGAGTGAACCCGGTGCCTTCATTACGTCTGCGTTAGTGTACTGGATGCTGGTGATACAAGCCCAAGCTTTGCCCACTATGGTTCTGTGTTTTCCTGTTCCTAAAAGGGACCCATATTCAGAGGCCAAAGGGATAAAATTGTGCTTAAAAAAATTTAAGGGACATTTTTATGACATTTTCTCTCCATAACTTATGAAAGTGTTTTTCATTTTGGAAAGTAGAGAAAACTAGCCCTTCTTGGAAACTCAGCACCCGATTGAAAAAGTGAGTGATTACGTTTTGACTTAATTGTAAAATATTACAAAAATATGATTATTTCTATAATCTAATCTCAGTACTGAAGAGGTAAATGGCATTTAGTTTTCTTCTGCTATAAAAATTTGTCACCTCATCTTTTCTACTTCCAATTTCAAAAATACTAATCTTAAAATGTTAACATGAAAAACAAACTTCAAAAGGGGGTTCTTATCATTGCTACCTAGTAACAATTTTAAAACTCCCACCTTTAGATAAATTTAATTTGACTCCTAGTATATGTGCTCTGTTGTTTTTAAAATAATGATGAAAATGCCAGGGTACATACAAGGGTTGACTGGAAAAAATCCAGCCATGAATGCCTCTATTTTTCAAGGCTGGATACTTTCCAGACAGACCTTGTATTTACATGCAGGATACTGAACAACAGAGTCCTAGCAAAAGGACTAGATTTAAAATAGAATCCATGTTATTGAAATTATCCACATTTTTATTAATACCTAATAATTTGATATCCATTGCCTGTAAGAATAATCTTATTAATACTGTTCATTGGGAGTCATGTTAGTACCTAGTGGTATAAGATCTTCTGCAAGTAGGATGAGTTCACTTAATACCATAAAACAGTGGCATCTTTTGTTCAGCCTCATCTCAATCAGAAGTGACTCCAAAGATGCAGTTAAGACGTAGCCCTGATAAGGCAGAAGTAGCTCCCACCCACGTGGAGCTAGGCTTGCTGCTTTTCAGTTACGTGAGCTATAAATTTCCTGTGTGTGTGTGTGTGTGTGTGTGTGTGTGTGTATGCGCACGTGTGTATAAACAAATGTGAGGTGGGTTTCCTGTCGCATCCCTGAATAACATACCTCTCTACTGATTTAAAAAACGTATAGTTCACCATTGCCAGAGGGGCTGTAGATAGTGCGGCCACTTAGGAGCTCTGCCTGGCACTTTCACAAGATGTTAAAGAATGTGTCACAGGAGTCACAGTATATATGACAGCAACTCCATCCCCAGGAGGGGAACGCGTGTGTTCACAAAGACTCGTGTACACGAATGTTCACAGCATTCATAATGGCCCCAAGTGAAAACTACCAAGGTGTCCATCCACCATTGTTGAATGGATAAAACACCCTGATCTATCCATACAATGGAATACTGTTCAGCAACAAAAACGAATGAAGTTAAAAAAAAAGAAGTGAAGTACTGATACATGCCACAACTTGGAAAACATGGTGCTACAAGGAAGAAGCCAGTCATAAAGGACCGCATATTGTAGGATTCCATTGATGTGAGATGTCCAGACAGGGCATATCCTTAGAGACAGGACGTAGAGTGTGGGTGTCAGGGGCTGGGGGACCGAGAGAAGAGACAGGGACTGGGCACACAGGGTTCCTTTCAGGGGGATGAAAACGATCTAAAATCAGAGAGTGGTGATGGTTGCACAATCCTGTAAATACACTAAAACCCACTGAAATTGCACATACTAAATGGGTGATACTACATGGTGTATGAATTCTACCTCAATGAAGATGCTACTTAGTTTGATTTTTGAAAATGTGATTATATTTATAGTTCAACGTTACTATTTTACCACTGAAAATATGGATGTAGAGTATACGAAGTATTTCCGCTAATTGTGTGATTCTAGATTGTCTTATATGAAACACTTAATAATAACAACATTCTTTTAATGAAGATTAAAAATCAAGGAAATACTACATAAAAAACAAGGACAAATTTGCATTGTTTTGATATTTCATGAGACATATTTTTCTCTAAGTTTAGCTTAAACAACTATACACTAACAAATAAATCTATTTGTTTATACAAAGAAGCACCCTGACACAGTAGAGTCTTATACCATCTTGGGCAACACCAATTTGATGCTTTGGAACTTTAATATGTTGCTAACAAATTTTCAAACTCAAGCAAGTTTGGAAATATCTTCATACTGAATTCCTTCAACTCTGCGTCCTTTTAAAGGGCCCTACAAATGAAAATAATGGAAGAAAAGGTTAAAAACACGCATGTACTTTTTTTAACATCACATACCATTATTTTAAACAACGTAAACACTCAAACATGTTTGTCTAGTTCAGCTGTGACAGGCAGACTGGTCTTCAGTATGGAAAATAAGTCCAACTTTAAATATGGTTTCATCTTCTCTTCGTAGCCAACAAAAACGGAACTGGGACAACCAGATAATGAAAGACAGTGCCTGTCATAAAGCTGACATGACCTGGGGACTCAGAGGCTAAGGATATGGGCTTTGGACTCACACTGCCCAAGTTCAAATCCCAATCCCATCCTCACCAGTGACTGCACCCCCATGCTCCATCACCCCCCCGGGGGGAATAATAGTGCTTCTATCACTGGGCCGTTGGGAAGCATAAATGAGCCCACACATACGAAGTGCTTAGAGTGGCAACTGGAACGTAAGGAGTCAGAGCTCGGTAATTTTCAACTCATTATTATAAAATATGGTGATGATAATGACCGCAACATGAACATTTAACTTTTTTTTTTTATTGTTAGGTTTATTGGGGTGACATTGATTAGTATAAATTCCATGGGTTCCAGGTATACAGTTCTATAGTACATCGTCTATGTGTTGTGTTGTGTGTTCCTCACCCAGAGTCAGTTCTTATTTCATCACCATGTATTTGGCTCCTGAGATTTTATCCTTTTTTACTGATGCTCATGTCTTCCCTTTAAGATGCTTTTAAAAATGGCATTTTAAAAAAACATATCATAATGAGAGTACTTAAGGGAAATAAGTAATCACTTCTAGGTGTTTTTAAGATCAAGTATAAGGGAAGTAAGTTCCCAGATAAAGCCCGACCCAGGTCGAGGCGTGCACTCCCGAGTTTCAAAGGTTGATGCTCATCACGCTTTTATGATATGAAGAGGAAGTTGGGGTATAAGGAGGGAGCTAGACATTTGGATTATTTAGGCAAACAACTAAACAAGTGGGGCTGTTTGAACAATTTGTTAATTACTTTTAAATCTGCTTAATAAATATATAAATTTCAAATATGATCCTGATACTAAAACTGAAGATGCCAGAAATGATAATAAAAAAAGTAGGAGAATCACTTGAAAAGATCACGTGTTTCATGGCAGAGTCTTGGGGAAAACGTGGGACATAGAGACAGACATAGACGCATACAAACGCAGGTTTTCTTTCTTTTTTTTTTTTTTTTTTTAACATGGAAGCAGGCTCCAAAAGAAATGGAAAAAACACCCCCAAAATCAGCAGATGGGTTTCCCCTTCCAAAAGTACGTGCTGCTTTGTGACCAACCAGAAAGGCCTTTTCTGTGCATTTCCTCCAAGGTTCCACCTCGGTCCCTCTCCGTGAGCAACGGAGGTGTCAGACAGGAAGACGGAAGGGGGCTTACGGTTCTTGAAAAACCATGCAAACCGTCGACCGAGGGGCACGGACGGAACCCGGGGTGCCCTCAGGGCAATCAGTAGTAGCTGTGCTGTATTTCCAGGAGGTGAAAACACGGAGCAGGCTGTGAACTGGACAGTACTAGAGCCTGAAGTGGGAGATTTTCCACGGCCTTAAACTGACTGAGTCAAAGAGAAAAACTTACTTTTAAAATAACTCAACCTGTTCATTTAGTCAGACTGACAGTTTCTAGATTACTATTGTCAGGGACAGAAAGAAAAAGTCTAATTTACTTAAAAAGTCGTATCTCTCAAATAAAGCCCCCAGTGCTTTCTCCGGAAAACTGTCCTGAGATGCGTACACCCTAACCAATCCACAGGGGGCCAGGGGCCCATGAACCCCTGATGACAAAACTCAGAATCGGGCAGTTGTGTATAATTTGGGGGAGAGGCCAGAACTTCATCAGACTCTCCAAGGGTCTACTATCCCCCTCACATACTAACACTTACTATACCAGAGATGAAAATGCCTTTCATCTAGAGAGAAAGATACATAATGCAGAGTTCCGAGTTCTAAGAAGAAACAGGCCATGAAGACAAAGCGCGATTCAGATCTCTCCCTCTAACGACGACTTAGGTCCCCGCGCCCCACGCCGACCTGACCCTCACACCGATCATTGAACTACCAGTTCTACATCAACAAGTAATCTCTGTACATCAGATTTCTTTAAATTAATTGTTGTATTGATCTGTGCTACCTTAATCATTTATGAAAGAAGGGAGTACCTTTTAGAAACCAATCTCTGGCTTTTCCCCCATTAATTATGACTATACATTCCCCACTAATAATATAAACCATGCCAAACTGAGTTTTATATTAGATGTGAGAGGAAAAAAGCTAGAATGTGAAACTGTAGATATTGCATACAATTTTAAAAATATAAAGACTGGAAAGGAGCAGGCCAATCTATTGATGGGGGTTATCATTTGGCAGGGATTATGGGTAATTTAAAAAATTATTTATATTAAATTGTATTTATACAGTGAGTATTGTTATTGACTGAATGTGTCCCATCCAAAATTCTTATGCTGCAACTTGATGCACAATGTGAGGGGATTTGGAGGTGGGGCCTTTGGGAGGTGATTGGGCCATGGGTTCGAGCCCTTTTGAGTGGGTTAGTGCCCTTATAAAGGGACCCCAGGGAGTGCCCTTGTCCCTTCCACCATGTGAGGTCACATGAGCCAGGAAGCAGGCCCCCACCAGACACCAAGTCTACCAGTGCCTTGGTCTTGGGCTTCGAGACCTCAGAACTCCGAGAAATCCACTTCTGTCGCAAAATACTCTGGTGGTATTTTGTTCTAGGAGCCCAAACGGACTGAGATGCACATGCATTTCCTTTTTAATCAGAAAATAAAATGCTTTAGCAAAGGGAGAGTCACTAGAGAAAATAAAGTTACAGATTTCCAAACAGGAGTGAAGGCAAACAAAACACCCCAACTCTAAAATAAAACAAAGACCAATCCAACGGAAAACTACGGCACGTTTTTGAAGCATTCTGAAAGGTCTGTCTTCCTGTGAACACACTTACAGTTTCGATGACTATAGTAGCTGAGAAGGTCTTTTCATTGATGGATTCTAAAGTAGCTTCATTTCCTCTGTAGCCTCCATTTAAAACGAGAATTCTTTTTCCTACAATAGAAAAGAACATGATTATGAATGCAAAGAAAATGCTAACTTTTCTCTTCTACTTTGTTACAGCAAAATGTACTGAATGACTATAATAAAAAACAAAACCTTTCTCTTACAAGTTTGTAATCACTTAAGAACTCCGTAGTATTGTAAAGTATAGTTTGTAGATCACTTGATTACTATCACATTATAAGGCTCCTAATTTTTTTTCACTTATGTGTTAGAGGGATATCTTTTAATTTTAGATTGCAAGGTGTATAAGGTACTTGGAGGAAATGCTCAAAGTCCAAAAGTAATGAGAAAAAATTTTGCTTGCTTTAATTTGTCTCTTTTTAGAATAATGAGATCGTTTAGCAGTTTCAGAAAGTTTAAACATATGACTAAGCTGTTCTATTTCTAAGTATTTTCCCACAAGAAAAGAAAATATGTCCATACAAGCACTTGTACATTAATGTTCACAGCAGTTTTACTTGTAACAACCAAAAGCTATAAACAAGGTGACCAGATGAATACTCTAGTGAAAGCTGACTGATGGCTGACTGGGTGGGGACGAAAGCCAGAGGAGGGCTGGGAGGGAAATGAGGAAATCAGAGGGAAGATGACACGGTCACTCTTCTCTCTCTCGTACCAACAGGTTGGCTCCTTCTGGAGGCATTCACTCCATGGCTCTCTCCTAGGCTGACCAGATGTACTGTCCCTGCTGACACACTGAACTTAGCCCAGTGAGACGAGGCTGACCATGCACACCGTTTGAAATGTGACAGTGCCATTGTTTTATGTCCCATTTAAAATGATGTCTGGTCGGCCCGCTCTCTCCTAACTTGCGGTGGCTGCCGAAAACCTTTGGTGTCTAAATGCATTGTATTTAAAGGGAAAGAATAAAGCATCTGAGATGTGAAAGTTTTAGAGACTAACATGACCTTGTGCCAGCAGCAACACCACCATGAAGAGATTGGGTCGGAGGCATCAATACTAGATACTTGTTCACACCCAAACGAGAAGATAATTAAGGAAAAGAAAAAGCAAAACACTGGCTTTTACTATCTCTGGTAGCTGAATAAATACATTAATAATAACCCTAATGTGGCTGAATTTATCCAGATATTTCTGTGTTTTGCTTCTGGAAAAAAAGTAATTCTAGGAAGGGAAAATGTGTTCATGCCGCAAACAGCACCTCAGAGGACTGGCAAACTGCCAGGTCACCTGAACTGGAATGGAATCGGTTACGCTGGCAGTTACCCATTCTAAAGAGGAGACTCGTATTTCTATGGAGTACTGTCAAAAACGGTAGTTAAACGAAGGGACTCGCTCGTCCTGCTGGCACACGCGCTACAGGCTCTGCGGGGTGACTGACCTGGTGCGGGAATCACTGTTTCTAAGTGAGTCTGGTCGAGTTTCAGCCTGTCTCCGGAATCAATCATCTTCACAACCGCTGTGTATTTGTCAATCACTTCCTGTCATAGAAAACCAACACTTTCACAATAGGAGACGTGAACGCAAATTTTGAAGGGCAGAAATAAATAACAGGAAAACAAACGAAACTGTAGTCAGAAGATAAGAGTTACTGCTTCTGTAAAGCACACGGTTTTCCCGACTCCGTATACGATCTCTCAGCCTACGGTTTCCGATGAAGCGTTCAGTTCAAAGCTTAGGTGGTGACCTTAGAATAAGATTTTTAAGAAATACTGTGAGAGGAATCATTGTGCCCAGCTTCGAGCACAGTGCAAGGGCAATTCTTACATGCACAGGCTGGCTGCTGCAGTGAAACCACATTCAGGAAAAGTGAAAGGGACAAAAGCCCTGGAGTGCTGATTTTTGAATTTTAAATCCGAGCGCGGCCAAAAGACACGATCTCAAGCAAAACATGAGGACGTCTTCCTTGGAACTCAGGGCACAATTAATTGCTCATCATCAACAAAGAGAACACATGTTATTGGTTAGCAGGGTGTGCACACCGAGATTAAAGGTGTCAGTGGGATTTCAAACATACTATTTGCCCCAGTAAGAAAGCGGACCAAGGGTAAGTAACCGATGGTTGAAAACGACACTTTTTTTTAAAATAATTATGAATACAGCTTTCCTTTTATGGAACCATCAAGAACCTTACATGAATGCTTTCTGCAACTAGGATGTGATTTTTAAGGAATCCCAAAATGGCTTTACTCAGTCACCCATCAGCCCCTTTCAAAGATTCCATTATTAACATTACTCAGCCATAAGAAAAGATGAAATACGGCCATTTACAACATGCATGGACCCTGAGACCATCATGCAAAGTGAACTAAGCCAGACAGAAAAACACCAAGAACAATGTGACTTCACTCATAGGTAAAATATAAGACTGAAAGTAGGGGGGACCTAAGATGGCAGTGAGAGAGGGGATCCTTAAAACCTCTCCTGGAAAATACAATTGGACAACTGGGATCCAGTGAGGAAACCCTGAGTAACAGCCTCAGCTGAGAGATCCATGCATCACAAGGAAACACCTGAAGGTCAGAGAAAGGGGGACAGATGGGAGAGGAGGGAGGGAGCTGGGTGCAGACGGGTCTGGCAGAAGAAGGCATGAGGTAGGGGCCTGGGGAAACGGCCGAAGAGCAACACGGTTGTGGGCAGGTTAGAGGCTGAGAAATGACAAGAGTGGAGTTGTGGGCAGCTGAAACCGCAACTCAGCGGCAGCACACAGGGGCCCCGACCAGAGAGCTGCATCCTGGACAGGTTAGAGGCCGAACAAAGGCTCTGAATTGCCCTGGTAGAGAATAGGGCCCCTAGCAGCAACATGGAGCTGCGACCACCAATTGGCTCTGTGCGAGTATGAAACAGAGAGAGGGCTGCCATCAAAACACCGACCAGAACAAAATACGCTCCTGACTGAAACATGGGCTCAGGAGAAGAGAAAAGCAAGCAGGCGGCGCATGCCTGGCCCACCCGGCATCCCTGATGAATAGGCTTGTGTTACGGTGAGGCCAGCACTCAAGGGAGCAACCCCAAGACACAAAGCAGCTGTACCCCCCTCACCAGGCAGATAGACACAGGGCCTGGCTGCCTTCCTTCTCTCCCAAAGCTCACACTCCCTCCCCACAACAACACCTAGTGTCTGCTTTATAGCCAGCCAGAAAAAAAAAGGCAAACAAATCTGCACTCTATTCAATGAACCCTGCACCCATGGAAACCAACAGTAGAGCTCAGGGAAACTGCAAAACACAGGCCCAGCGGCTTTTCCCTGCACTGATCTCAGAGGCAGAGCACTCCGTCGTCCACCTTTTCCTAAAGAGGAAGCACAGTGAGCCAAGGCGACTGGGTCAAAAGAAGAGAAGCCCGCCTTGCAGTAAAGCTCCCAGAGGTAGAAGATCGCATAACCAAGAGAAAATATTGTAAGATGCTACAGCAACACCAACTGGGAAGTGAAAGAAAGACCTCTTTATTTCTGCCAGGGAAGAAGTCCTCATGCCCAGGAAAAGAAACACATCAAATACAATGAGGACCTTAGGATTCAAAGCTGCTCGGAATGAAAATGTAACATCTCCAGAAAAGCGACTTTTAGCTCTGGAAATATATGATCTAAGTGACACAGAGTTTAAGACTGCAGTTCTTAAGATACTCAGAGAGCTGTAAGAATGTGGGCAGAGTACCCAGATGCAGCTAAAGGATCTCAGAAAGGAAATCTGTGAACAAAAAGAAATATATTAACAAAGAAATTGAAATTTTAAAAAAGAATCAAATAGAAATTCTAGAGATAAACAACACAATAAAAGAACTGATGAATGAACTAACTACCATATGAAATAGGGTTGACCAGATGGAGGAAAGAATTACTGGAACATGGAAACAAACAAAAGAAGAGAGAGATTTAAGAGCCAAAAGAAATGAAAGAACTATAAGAAGTACCTGACTTCATTAGAAAGAACGTTAGAATAAAAGGAATACAAGAAGGGGCAGGGCAGAACTCTACAGAGAGCCTTACACAAATAGAAAAGAACTTTCCAAAACTATGGAAAGAGCTGGAATCCCAAATTCAAGAACCAAACAGGACCCTTAGCTACCTGGACTTCAGCACATCTTCTCCAAGGCACATTATACTGCAGATGTCAAAAATCAAAGGCAAAAAGAGAATTCTCAAGGCAGCCAGGGGAAAAAACTATAACCTTTAAAGGAAAGCCCATCAGCCTATGATCAGACTTCTCAGCATAAACTGTACAAGCCAGGAGGGAGCAACTACTAACTAACAAAGCAACTACTAGCAGAACTAAAAGGAGAAACTGACAAAAACACAACTACAGTAGGGGACCTCAACACCCACTTAACAGATCATCCAAACAGAAAATAAATAAGAAAATATCAGCTTTAAATGATACATTACAACAATTAGACCTAACTGACATTTACAGGACAATTTACCCTAAAACACAAGATTATACCTTCTTTTCTAGTGTACATGGAACATTCTCAAGGATAGACCATATGCTGGGACACACAACTAGCCTCAGCAAATTCAAGAAGACTGAAATCATACCAAGTCTATTCTCAGACCACAAATCTTTGAAATTGGAGCTCAACTGCAAAAAGAAAGCAGAAAAAAAAAATCACATATACATGGAGATTAAACATTATTAAAAAATGACTGTATCAAAGAAGGACTGAAAAAGAGATTTAAAAATACAAAGAAACTAACGACAATGAAAATATAACATACCAAAATTACTGGGATGCAGTGAAAGCAGTAATAAGAGGGCAATTAATATCATTACAGGTCTAGCTCAAGAAATAAGAAAAATCCTAAGTAAACATCTGAACATCCCATCTTAAAGAAGTAGAAAAAGGGAGTTCCCTGATGGTGTAGTGGCTTAAGGCTTCGGCGCTGGCGCTGTCAGCGCCGCGGCCTGGGTTCGATTCCCAGCCAGGGAGCTACCCACATACCAAAAAGCAAATAAATAAATAAATAAATAAATTAATTAATTAATTAAAAAAAAAAAAAAGAAGTAGAAAAAGAACAGAAAAAACTCAAAGTCAGCAGAAGGAAAGAAATAATAAAAATCCGCGCAGAACTGAACGAAATTGAGAAGAGAAAGACAATAGAAAAGATTAATGCAACAAAGAGCTGGTTCTTTGGGAATAAATAAATAAAATTGACAAACCTCTGCCTAGGCTCACTGAAGGACAAAGAGAAAAGATGCAAATAATCAAATTTAGAAAGAAAGAGGAGAAATTATGACTGATACCACAGAAAGACAAAGGATCATAGGAAAATATTATGGAAGACTTTATGCCACCAAATTTAACCACCTAGAAGAAATGGACAAGTTTCTAGAAACACAGTCTACCTAGAAAAGTCGGACACTCTAAATAGGCCAATCAACAGAAGAAAATTGAAACAATCATCCAAAACCTCCCCAAAAGCAAAAGCCCCGGACCAAATGGTCTCACTAATGAGTTTTATCAAGCATTCAAAGAAGAATTAACACTTACTCTCCTCAGACTCTTCCAAAAAACTGAAGATGAGGCAATACTTCCCAATGCATTTACAAGGCCAACATTACCCTAATACCAAAACCTGGTAAGGATAACACAAAAAAGGAAAACTATAGACCAATATTGCTGATGAACACAGATGCAAAAATCCTAAACAAAATATTAGCAAAGAGAATGCATCGAAAAGATTATACACCACGATCGAGTGGGCTTCATCCCAGGAGCACAAGATGGTTCAAGATATGCAAATCAATAAACAAAATAAAAGATAAAAACCATGTAATTATATCAATTGATGCAGAAAAAGCATTTGACAAGTTGTAACATCTATTTATCATCAAAACACTGAATGAAATGGATATAGAAGGAAAGTAATCTCAACATAATAAAGGACATATGTGACAAACCCTCAGCTAATATCATACTGAATGGGGAAAACCTGAAGCCCATTCCCTTAAAATCAGGAACAAGACAGAGATGCCCCATTACCACTGCTCTTCATATAGTACCAGAAGTTTTAGCCAGAGCAATCAGGCAAGAGAAAGGAATAAAATGTATCCAAATTGGGAGAGAAGAAGTCAAATGGTCACTATTTGCAGATGACATGATCCTTTTATAAAGAAAATTCTGAAGACTCCACCAGAAAACTACTAGAAACAATAAACGAATACAGTAAAATTGCAAAATACAAAAGCAATGTACAAAAATCAATTGCATTTCTGTATACCAACAAAACTTCAGAAAAAGAAATGAGAAAATCAATACCTTTTGCCATTACAACAAAAAGAATAAAATACCTGAGAATTAACTTAACAAAGAAAGTGAAGGACTTATATACTGAAAACTATAAGACACTATTAAAAGAAATTGAAGAGAACAAAAGAAATGGAAAGATATTCTGTGTTCATGGATTGGAAGACTCGACATAGTTAAAATGGCCATATTACCCAAAGCAATATACAGATTTAACGCAATTCCCATCAAAATCCCATAGACATTCTTTCAAGAAATAGATAAAAAAAATTACCCAAATCCTATGGAACCACAAAAAACCCCAAAGCAACCTTACATAAAAAGAGTGAGGCTGGAGGCATCATGCTCCCAGACTTCAGTTTATACTACAAAGCATCAATAATTCAAACAGCTTGGTATTGGCAGAAAAAGACACACAGACCAATGGAACAGAATTGAAAACCCAGAAATAAACCCACAAATATATGGACAAAAAATTTTTTACAAAGGAGCAAAAATATGCAATGGGGAAAAGACAGCCTCTTCAGTAAAAGGTGCTGGGAAAATTGGAAAAGCACATGCAAAAGAATGAATCTGAACTGCAAACTATCACCACATATTAAAATTAATGCAAAATGGATTAAAGACCTTCACATAAGACCTGAAACAATAAACTATATACAAGAAAGTACTGGTACTAAACTTACAGACTTCGGGTTCAGGGAGGACTTCATGAAGCTGACCTCAAAGGCCAGGGAAGTAAAAGCAAAATTAAACAAATGGGACTATATCCAACTCAAAAGCTTCTGCACAACAAAAGTAACCATCAACAAAGCAGAGAGACAACCAACCAAATGGGAGAAAATATTTGCAAACAATACCTCTGATAAGGGGCTAATATCTAAAGTATATAAAGAACTCATATGACTCAACAACAAAAAAACAATCCAATTATAAAGTAGGCAGGACCTGAATAGCCTTCACTCATGAAGACATACAAATGGCCAACAGATATATGAAAAAATGCTCAACTTCATTAGTTATTAGGGAAATGCAAATAAAACCACAATGTGATACCACCTCATACCTATCAGAATGGCTGTTATCAACAAGACAAGGAATAACAAGTGCTGGAGAGACTGGAGGAAAAGGAACCCTGCACACTGCTGGTGGGAGTGTTAATTGGTACAACCTCTATGCAGGACAGTGTGGAGGTTCCTCAGAAAACTGGCAATCCCCCTTCTGGGTATCTACCCCGTAAATTAAAAAACCTTAGTATGCAAAGACTTATGCACCCCAGTGTTCATCGCAGCACTATTTACTGTGGCCAAGTCATGGAAACAACCAAAGTGTCCTTTGATAGGTGACTGGACGAAGAAGCTGCAGTACATTGACACAATGGAATACTACTCAGCTGTAAGAAAAGACGAAATACTGCCATTTGCAACAGAATGGATGGACCCTAAGATCATCACGCTAAGCAGAATAAGTCAGACAGTAAAAAACCAAGAACCATATGACTTCACGCATATGTAGAATATAAAACTGAAAGCAACAACAAATCAAAAATGCATGGACCCAGTCAAAAGTTTAGTGGTTACCTGAGGGCAAGGGGGGAGGAGGTTGGAAAAGAGGGAGGGGGAGTCAAGTACATGATGGAAGAACTGACTCTGGGTGGTGAACACATAACACAACACAGAGACGATGCGCTGTACAGCTGTGCACCTGGAACCTATAAATTTTTGCTAACCAATGTCACCCCAATAAATTTAACAATAAAAAAAAAGTCGTCCATTCTTAACTTTCTTACCTTAACAATGCCCTTTTTCTTATGATATTTCTCTCCAAGTTTTTTGGTTATAATTTTCACAATGATTTCCTAGAACATAACACAAAATACGGATGAAAGGAAAGACATGAATTATCTTTTATGTCTTACTCCTTCATTTAATGTTCACGAGAATGTAAAATGTAACTGCTCTGCTAAACAAAACTTTTGGGGTCCTATGCCTTCCCAACAATGGCATTTCCTTTGCAATCTTTTATTCCTTTTTTCTCAACACAGTTATCAAAGGAAAAACCTAATATCTAATGGCAGATTTCCAGTGAAAGTTACTTGAAATCTAAGAATTTTATCTATAAATCTCAACTATTAATTCATGCCTCTCATGACATGAATAGTTTCTGTCCATTCAAGGAAGTGAACAGTGTTAAGGTCTATGCCACTGCTGGTGTTCACTGCTGATAAAAACTCGGGTGGCAAGGGTCCCACGGGGAATTCCCAGGACGTGACACCGCCCCACATGTTCTTTCCTCATTATGTCGCTTTGAAGTTTTTATATAGGTGGGATTCCTTTAGGTTAGCTCCAGCGAAAAGGATCGTTCTTCTCAGCAACTAATTCTCAAATGGGAGAGAAAACTGGGCTTCCTTCCCAATACTGCATTCGCCTTCGCTTCCTTCTCATTTTGGTAATTTGGGCTAGCTGTGTAATGGCTGACGCTAGAACTCGTGTCACCTAACTTACTGCTGTGGTCTCTAGAGTAATTCTGCATTTGCTACTTCGAGCAGCTGGAAACAGGTATTAGATGGTCACAAGTACTTCATGAGGCCACAATAAAAATTACATGAACAAAAGTTCAGTGAGGACTTTGTGGGGAGGATATTCAATAGTAGAACAACGTGTCTAAGAGAAGACCTGACCCACCTTACTTCTCCTTAAGCCTCCTTCTAATGAAAGCCAAATAATGTCCAAACTGCTTCTCTGATTTAGCCAGTCTTTCGAGGCTAAATTTCTCATAGGCTCTTGTGGGTACACTCTTAAAATTTAAAGTTTACATCATTGAACTTGTTGACACACCCTACTTTTCACTCTCGTGTTACTGATCAAACCAGCGTCCCTCAGGGATAACTCAGGTATGCTGAAGGGTTTATGAGAACTTCACATCTTAGTTCAAAACGGAGCAGCGGTATGTAACCATTTTAAAAATTATTTAAATGTTTAAAAATTGTTATAAAATCATTATCTTCAAGTCATAAACAATAATAGGTAAGCAGCAAAATACCTCTTGAGTTTGTACATTAACACCTGGGTTTTTGTTTGCTGACGCAGCAACTACACAGGTGTTCTCAGTTCATGAAGATGTAAGCTGAGAGGAAGTCCTTTTGCATTTACAGTTCTTTTTTTTAACCCTATTTCTGAAACTACCATCTTTTGTCTTATAGCAAAAATGGAAAATAATTCCAGGCTTAAATTCAGGATGCCCATAAAGAAGTCTTGGGTTAAAATCAAGGACTATTACCAGCCCATAAACATGACGCCAGCCTCCAATCCAGGTGCAACCAGTAATGAAAGATCAAATAGGGAAAAAATGCATTGCAGGTGCAGGTCTATCTACGGTAGTCAGACGCCCTTGAGGAATCTAGTCATTTGTACCAAAAGCTACCGAAACCATTCGCCTGAAAGCGCGCGGAGAGCACGGCGCTGCGACCGGATACGCACGGGCTGCAGCCAGAAGTCGGTGCGGGCCGTCCTCTTCTTCCCTTCTTCAATCTGCGGAGCACGCAAGACAGTCAGCAAAGGCTCTCTGTAACGTTCTCAATGCCTCTCAAGTCACTTCTAGTTAGCAGAGAAGAACAAAAACGCAGACTGCACGCCAGACCAATGATACAATGTGTAGGTGCTGATAAACAACAAATAAACCTTTTTTTTCCCAAGTAGTCTGATTTAGGAAAACAAAACTTGGATTGAAAACAAATATGTGATAAAGCAAATCAAATGACCGAGAAAATAACCACAAACAGCCTGCACTTAGACACGGCCATCGGCCAGGGCTATATGGCCCTCATCGGCTCTCCACCATGTGACTGTCACGAGCTGGAAAACAGGCAACGTTGTCACATGGTAACAACACAACACTTCCAGAACAATCTGGCACAGCATGGTTAGGGACAGCCTGATGGCAGAAAGGAGTGTCCCTGCTTGATAAGGATAAAAAAGCCTGTGAACACGGGAAGAAACACAGCTCCAGCAGGGATGTCACTACAGGCTGGCCACTACGGCTCTCTATCACGTTTCCTTTCCCAAGGGCTTAGAACGAGGGCCCAGGGTCCCAGCTTTCACTGGGACCGAACGAAGTCATTCTTTGCTTGATTCTAAACCTCATTCATTCCCCCAACTTTGCAACTTGAAGAGTATTCTAAATTTCGCATAGGGGATATTCAAAGCAGGTGCGTCTGGCTTTCCGTTTGCCTCTGAATTACACTTTAAGCTCCTGTGTGGCCCGTCGCATTCTCGTGCCCATCCTGCCACGTGCATCCTTCCCTCAATGCTTGAATTAGAGACCTTTCCTGCCTTAGCACCTTTCACAGCGTGCCCCCAGCCCCTGCCTTCGGACCTCCTTAGCATTTAGCACTTTGCCATCACTTACCCACCGGTCCGCGAGTTCACAGAACATCTCCCTCACTGGAACGAAAGCTCCATGACACACGGGGACCGTGGTTTGCTCCCTGCTCTAGAGACCCAGGACCTCCCGCAACGCCGGGCCCACAAGAGCCACTCGGTATTTGCAGACGACGCAATGACTGCTCCCCTGGGCACGTTATGCTTTAGGCTTTCCAGACACCCTGCTGGTGAGGACTCAGTAACAGGGAGGCTTGTCCCCTCATGAAAGAAGAAGGGTGGGGAGACTAGAGGAAATGACAGCACAGGAGAAGGCAGCTGCTTCTCGTGCCGCCGCCTTGTTTCTTCTTGCTGAGTCTTCCTCTCCCTCTCTCACACTTATTTAGTACATTTATGGATGAGGTAAGGTCACGTGTTGGGAGGGAGGAAGGAACGTTTAGGGGTGTGGTAAGACCTTTCTGAGAACTCCTGTAAGTTCCAGGTAGGAAGTGTGACCCCAGATCCAGATAATGCCAAGTGTTCAAGGGTGCATCACGTAAACTTAGCCATGAGGTGAAATCAAATTAAAGCTACGTCACCAAGTTTCTCCTGCTGGCAAGGTGGGGCGGGGGGCCACGGAGGATGCCATTTCACAGACACACATTTCTAGCTCCCGTACCACTAAGCCCTTCTCCTTGAACCCTACGGCCCACAGTTGCATGGAGAGTTCTGGAAGCAGCACTTGAGGCAAGAAACCAAACCCAGCTGGGGGGTCCCAATGCCATGCAGAGTAGGCCCCCTTCCCCTCACCTCATCGGTGCACCTTTCTCTGACTTTATGCTAATCTAGTAACGGTGACACTATTTGTTTCCTGGGTTTAAAGTATGTCACTGCTCTAACGCTGAGGAGTTGACAGGCAGCTCACAAACGGTACCTCCATGATTTCATCGAGGGCAGATTTCTTTTTCTTCTTTTCTTTGGGTTGAGCCGAGCTCTGGGAAGACTCCTTCCGCTTCACGGATGCCACAGTCTCTATCATCTTCAACGCACTTGGTCCCAGGGAACTGAGGAAAAGGAGGGTCGTGCTCGTCAGCAAAGAGCGTGCAATGCGGAGGCACTATGATGGGTGTGGTGAACGCACGAGTCTCGTTATGTGACTCACTTGTGATAGCGGCGTCAAAACCAGGCAGGAGCTGTGCATGTCCCTTCCCGGACCACGGGCACAGGAGGGCGGGTAAGCCCTCCCGCCCACTCCTAACCCCTGCAGGTAGTGCCAGCGGTGAGGACAGCAGCAGGTCCGGCGTTTGGCAGACGGGACTGGAGGCCCTTGTCCAGGACCTTGAGCAAGTAACTTGGCTGAGTCTCTGCACCTCACCCATAAATGGGGATAATAATGTGACCCAAGTTGATGCCCAATGGCAGGGATTACACTAGGGGTTTGTAAAATGACTGGGAGAAGTCCAGCACATTACTGTCAATTCTAGTTTTTTAAAGCAAAGATCTCAACCGGTCACTTAAATATTTTTGATTGCCCCTGACTGCCGAGAGTTGGCAGTGTAAATTCTAAATTTTTTAGTGAAGGTATGAGATTGTCACCCCTGGCCCCAGAATACTGTCCCTGACTTACAGTGTTCGCTGGCCACTGTAAACAATTTGCTATTGACTGAGCCATGCCCGGTGCTTCAAACCTTTGCAAATTGTATGTGCCTCCTTTATTCATAAAATAACTTCTCCACTTATCTCCATTTGTTAAAATTCTTTAAGATCCATTCTTCATGAGGCTTCTTGGGTTGTTGTTGTTTGAACTGCCATAGAGCTTTGGGGCACACGTCATGCTCCACCTTGTATTGTAATGGTAATCGTTTGTATAAATGACTCTTCTATCAATCTCATGGAGGGACCAAATATATGTTTGGTTTATAGAAAAATATTTCCCTGTAAAGTAGCAGTAATTATCTCATCACTTATATAAAATAGAGGCTCAATTAATACTTGCTGACTAAATGAATCTGATCAGTCCAACTGTTCATCATATTTACAAAAAAATGAAACAAAGAATAAAAATTTGCACAGAGCTACCATGGAGATAAACAAGAAGAAAGTGGTGAACAGAAACTACAATAGGATTATTATTTTCCATTATTTGTACTTTGAAAACCCCCCAAAAACCAGGCATTTAAAGGTAGTATTAGAAGTACTCTTTTAAGAGAGAAACAGAGAAATATGACATGCAGAGATGATGTGATGGTGGAGCCAAGAGACACCTGAAGACCCGGTCCAGAAGGCTGTAGGGATGCAGCCACAAGCTGAGGAGATGGAGTGGGGGTGGGGTACTGCGGGGTCGTGGGAGGCACTGCGGGTTGGGAGTTAGGGGATGGCAGGGTGGGAATGGGGGGGCCGTGGTGTGTGTGGGGGCACTGTGGGGTGGAGAGCATTTCCTCCAGAGCCTCTGGGGGGCACAGGGCCCTGCAGACACCTGACTGCAGAATTTTTGCCTCTAGACACAGACTGGACCTCTACTGTTCAGGCCACCTCGTTTGTGGTGATTTGTGACAGCAGCTGTGGAAAACTAATGCAAGGGTGACCAATTTGGGGGCCACTGGGACCAATCTTAAAATTCACCTCCACTCAGGAATAAGAGATGATAAAGTGGAATGGCGAGAAATACAAAAGGGTCCGTAGGAGGCGTGTTAGGATACATCCAAGCCTGTCCTCCAGGTCACATCCTATGAGTATTTCAAAAAGAATTTTCAAATGTACCACACATAGAGCCCAGTTAACCAACTTCTTCATGGTATCTAATGTCGGTGCTAATTCTGAAATGCTCTGATCAAAGCTGGGCCGCAGGCCAGTCACTGTGAAGCAGCGTGCAGTGGTGACTCAGCCGGCCCACTGCCTCCAAGTCTCCCAGCCTACAGACTAACAACAGAAGGCAAACCAAATGGACAGACGCACAAAACCCAAGTTAGGCTTTAAACAGACAAACGAAAATGCCAAGTAAGATAGGAAATACCATCCAGCTAAAAGGAGATTCTAGTGTATACACTGCTGCCTTTCTGAATACCTTCTTTGAAGTTTAGCCTTTTAATTAACTCCTTGACTGAATCAAATACACTGCACATCACAAATAAATATGTGGTGAAAGGATATTTAAGAACTAGAAGAAAAGGAAGATGGAAAGTGGGTGGAGGTACCGGACACGCTCTACCTGGGTACCCAGCCCGAGGCCTGTTTTCACAGATGGGATTTTAGGGGACCACAGCCATGTCCACTGGTTTACGTACTGCCTAGGGCTGCTTTCTCACTCTGACAGCAGGGTGAAGTGGCTGTGACAAAAAAGTGCAAGGGGGGCCGCTCCGAAACCAGAATTTACTCATTTACACATTGTATAGTTATTCTCGCACGTTTAACTTCAGTTACCTTCAAAGTACTCTCTGTTGGATACAATACACCTATCAAGACCTTTTTTCCACAGCTCAAAACAGTTTTGAAGACTTCCATTTGGATGCCTTTTAGCGCTTCTGCCATTTTTTGTTTCATTGCTTCCACATTGGCAAAATGTTCCCTTGGAGGCCCTTTTTCATCGGGGGAGCAAAAAGTCGCTCACGGGGAGATCAGGTGACTAGGGAGGGTGGGGCATGGGGTCATACTGTTTTTGGTCAAAAACTGAACACTCAGCGCGGTGTGGGCAGGTGCGTTGTCATGCTGCGCGTTGTTCATGGAAATCACCCATTGTGAAATGGGCGAATGCGTTGAGAGAGTCTCCAAAAAAATTTCAGTGAAGCAGAACGCAGCCTCTCACACCACGCCAGCAGGTACACGGAAGCAGATGGGCTCCCAGGACAGTCACCTAGCAGGGGAAGGCTGTACTATAAGGGGCCCGCCCTCCAGAGGGTAATTCTGGTTTTTTGGGGCCCCCTCATATATATGACCAACAAAGTCTAAAATATTTATTATGTGGCCCCTTACAGAAAAAGTCTGTGGACTCCTGCCTATTATTATTACTGAGTGCCTATTAGTGCATTTATATTGTTAGGTGATACTATGAAAGAGACTGGTCAATAACTTAAGTCTCTCGTCTCAGAAAATATTATCACAGCAGGTAAAACAAAAATCGTATACCCCAGGTACCATGTAAACGTGCCAAGTGGGCTATGACAGAAAAACAAACAGTATTTCAATAGCATAGAAGGAACCTTTAACTGGAGAGAATTCTTGGAGAACCAACAGTTTACCCACGTGAAGCCTTTACTGTCCTCAAGACAGAATCATCTTACAACGGGTAAATAATAACTGCTACACACACACACACACGCCCAACCATGAAAAACCAAAAATGAAAATTACACCAGAGAAAAACAATTCACAATACTGCAGCTTTTAAAATGCAGTGACCGACATTTCACAGTTCTCAAGTTCGTGGAGCTCACCTTGACTTTGAAGATGTTGCTGCTGAACTACATGCTCCTTTATTCAGATTAAATGTAACTGGAAGAGAAAAGTGGGTATTGCATGTACTTCAGGAAAATGTAAAGAAAGCCTCAGCTAAGACACCACAGTACAGCCACACACGAATTCACGGACATGTGGAATAAATGAGGGCTGGATGCTCCCACCCGGAGACCAGGAGTCCCCATACAATGTACAGCCTGGAGGCTTCCCGGGCTGGAAAGACCTCACGAGACTGAGCTGGAACAGATGCCTGGCTGCCTGCACCCCACCACTGCCCCGTCCCACCAGCAGTGATCCAGTTTCATTCAGGTGTCCACACCTCTCACACACAGCTCGGCGGATGCCATGGTCTGAATGCCTGTGTCCCCAACATTCACATTTGAATTAATGGATTACAAGGTGGGATCTTTAGGGGGTGCCTAGTAAGGTTCTTTTGGTCTACATCACTCAAGAGAATGTCATTCCCTTTCACAGTGACTGTTCTCGAGGTGGACACATGACACCGTCTGGTCAATGATCTTCAAAAGGAAGTCCACTGGTGGAGGCGTGTCTGCCTTGCTCAGAGGGGCCTCTCGGAGAGATGCTCTCTGTCATAGCCTGGACAGTGCTGCGTGTACACATGATGGGGGAAATGCTGGCAGCCACCCCGTGTCCAGCCCGACAGCATGACATCCTGAACTACTCTGCCTCTGGGAGTCCTGGTGTGGCAAGACAGCAGACTCTCCATAAACCGGCACCCATGGGACCTGGTCGATGCCGGATAAATGTAAGCAGACTCTTAGGTATCCGGCACCCGGGCCGGGTAACTGTATTATTATTTCTTTGATTTTTTTTGCCAGCTGTTTGAGAGTGCCGATTGCTTGAGTTCCAGTTACTGGAGAGTCTGCTGTATGTCTTTATTGTCTCACTTCAGTTGGTTCCGTTATTTTGTTACTTTTAGCTGAGGGCATCGCATCCAATTCATCTGCCTTTTCATTCTACTGATGAGAGCAATGCGATCCCGACAGACTCCAGGTCTTGCCCCAAACACGCTGCTAGCTGTTAGCACAACCAAGACAAAAATATCCCCATTAGAAAAAAAAGGAAAGGAAAAAGTAAAATTACCTTTTTCTTCTTCATTTTCTCTGCTTAATTCCGTAAAAACTGGGACCTCCTGGGGGGAAATGTTCCAAGGCTTGGTTCACAGTGAATTTACCATCAACATTCAATATTCCTAAATCAGGACTTGCTACCCACGTTGCAAGGCAGCTAGCTCTAAGCTATAACTCAAAAATGATTAAGACCCTAATTAAGAAATTATTTATACTGTAAGTATTCTCCAATTGAGAATTATTTCATAGGACTTTTAACTCTTTTGCTCATTGCTGTATCCCCCACGCCTGGCGCACGGGAGGTATAATAAAGTTATTGCAATAAACGCCTTGATCTAGTCATTTTAACTCCCGAACCACCACCATGCCCTCTCTCCCCACTTCACCTGGGTTTCACCCATTAATTCTTCGAGACTCCTCAGCCAGGGCTGGTACCTACCTTCACTATCTCGCACCCCCCAGGCTGGGGAAGCGCTGGCCCTCGATGCGCCCACACTGGGTTACCCTCCAGCACCGCACTAACTACAACCAGAAGGAACGATCTGTTTGTTTCTTCCCCATTAAGTGTTAGGAGAAGGAAAACGAGGTTCAGAAGATGACAGACACAGGATCGGGAAGCCCGTACGTCAGGAACTGACCTGGGTTTCTCTCAACTGCAAACCCTGAGCTCAGACCCTCAGCCATGCTATGTCTCCTCCAGTGAAGGAGCTCTACCTTCCAAACTCAACCCCGGGCTTACAAATCCAGCAATCCTGCCTCCTCAGCCCCTTGGCAATTGCCTCTCCTAACGGCACTGTTGCCCACCTGTTCTTTCCCCTCCAGGCCTCTCCTCACTTGCTCTTCAATAAACTTGGCCGTCTTCTCTTCATCGTCAAGGTCTTGCTTCTTCTTTTTCTCGAGTTCCAGTTGCCGGCGGATCGTCTCTGGGTCCCTGTCTATATACTGAATATACCAGCCTTTCGGTGTCTCATCCACTTTGCACAAGCCTTAAAGACAACAACAGCAACAAAAAGCAGACACTGTGAATTTACCTACAGTCCAAGCCAAAGGTAAATAAAAGCATGCTCTATCTCTGTATCATTTACTCATTCATCCAAATAGACACATTCATTCAGTACATGAGTTTCCTATATTCCTAATGAGATTTAGATATTTTAAGTGGAACAGTGTATCTCTTTGAATAGAAAAATATTATCATTCTGATTTTTAACTAGCGAAGTTGAGGCAACATATTTAAAAAAAACGCATGAAAGACACATTATCTAATATCTGTTCAAGAGCCTCTAAGCATTTAATGTCCAGTAAGTACGCGACATTCTGTTGACTTAACTAAGTAGCAATTATGCCACAGGAAGGGAATGAAGTAACACACCGAGTAAGTAATACAGTGACACAAAATTTCCTTCTCTTTTCTTCTCTCCAACTTTTCATCCTATGAAGATTAAAAATGGGAAAAGAAGCCATAAATTTTTAAAATCTCATCAACTTTCCTAAAGTGAAATGAACGTTGGGCGGGGATTAGAAGAGAAGTGATAATGATCCTTAACCTAAACGAGAGGACGCTTCAGTGATAAATCTTGGCACCATCAAAACAACTCCTGCACACGCTCCTACGTGACTGGGACCCACGACATCAGCCCTGGAGTATCACGCTCCTCTCCACCAGTTTAGTGGCCCTACCAATCCTCTTTTCTGTAAATCTACACAGAGACTATGAGCACTCTTGCCCTCCCGGCAATGGAGCCACATCACAACTATTCGGGATGTCCTGTTCGTACCTGTTCTGCCCAGCCACTTGGTAAAGTCAGTCAGAGTCTCCCACTGCGTGGCGTTCATGTGGATGTGCTCGCGGTGGCTGATGTACTCGTTATAAACGATGTTGTTGTGCACTCTCTTGGTGCCTGGGAACGAGAGAGGACACTGGTGACCCTGAGCAGGTGACGAGATTCTGAAGTTATGACTTAAGACGCTTAAGTAGTCACTTAAGATGCTTACCAAAGCGTCTCCTGAGGAGTTCCAGGAAGTCGTTTCGGAATTCCCTAGCAAAGAAAGAAAGGAAAGCACTAAGGTAATTCCTGCAAACACTCAGCATCATCTTCCTGAAATTTCAGCCATCATACAGTTGGAATTCTCGAATGACACATGAAGCATCTATATGAATCTTTGTTATGAATCTTTGAAAGTGGAACAAGGAAAGAATACCAAAATATTACAGCTTTCAAGAATTAAAGTGAAAAGTCAGTTTGGAGTCGTGACTACGCGCCTTTCGTGACGTCTCTTAGTGCTACTGACAGTGGCATAATAATGGCATTCGGTGGATGATAAAACTGCCCTTATGCCACAGGAGAATGGCATTCAGTGTGTGCCTCTGAACTAAGGACACTGTGTGAAGTGCTAGATAAACGCAGGTGAATAAAACATAAATCTTGACCGATGCTACGATCTAGTAGAACCAATAACAGAACATGTAATAAGAGTTGAGGGAGGTGTCTGGAGGCGATCTCTCACACGGGTGAGAAAGTGTAAGCAGGACTTCACAGGTGAAGAGAAGGCCATTCCCAGCTGGTACAGAGACAGGAGAGTGTCACGGCTCTGAGGAATGACAATTTGATTTGGCTAACGTTGGGGCAGGTAAAAATGAGTGTGAGAGTCGGGGTAGAATGGGAAAACTGGGAGAGGATGTAGCTGGATGTAACGTTAGGGCGAACTTTTGAAGTACCTTGAAGATCATACTAAACAGGTTGCGTTTTATGCAGATGATGGAAAAGCATGAATTAATTTATTTAGGAGTTATTTATTATGTTTAGTGAAAATCTGGGATCCAAAGATAATCCTGGGGGACAATACAACATGACAACAATTCTCTGAGTGTGGTCCCCAGACTAGGGACTAGAGAGAAACACAAATTTGGCAGTCCCACCCCAGGTCGAGTGAACCCAAATGTGGGTGTAAATGTGGGTGTGGGGCCTGCTGTTTGTCCTCACGGCCCTCCAGGGGAGCCCTCATGGGGATTCGGATGCACACACTGGTCTGTGACCACGGGCACAGAACCCACACTGAAGAAGTGCAGTTCGGGAGGCCAGCGAGGAAATCACTGAAATCTTTTAGGTGCAGATGACGGGAGAGTGGAAAGGGCCTAAGTTCATAGGACACTGCAGAGCAGAGCCCGCATGAGGAAATTCCAGAAGGCTCTGGGGTCTGCAGCTTAGCATCCAGGAAGGCAGTGATGAGCCAGGTAACCCGCAGGTGTGGTGGAGAGAGTTCAAGTTCAGCTTTAGAAATACTGACTTTGAGATAGCCTTCAGGAATACAGCTTAGAATTGCCTAGAAAGAAAAAAACCTACAACTCAGGAGAGACGTTAGGAATGAACATGCAGATTTAGGAGTTTATGTTCATCCAAACATAAAGGCAACAGAACAACAGAACTCACGGAGACTGCGCAGAGTGAGACGA
This sequence comes from Lyroderma lyra, assembly GCA_004026885.1. NCBI lineage: Eukaryota > Metazoa > Chordata > Mammalia > Chiroptera > Megadermatidae > Lyroderma > Lyroderma lyra. The sequence continues at coordinate 79,193 of PVJL010004995.1, forward strand.
AAGGAGCCAAGCAGACACGTGGAAGGACTTCCTGATCCTCGAGGAGATGGGAGTGGTGGAGGAGCTAACACAGGAGGTGAGCACAGAGGGCGTGGGAGGTGGAGACCAGGAAGGAATGCAAATCGGAGCCCCGTTTCAATTGAGAACTAAAAGCACCATCCACTGAAGAAGGACGAGGGAAGAGGATGGAAAACAGGGTGGATGACACCTCGGGGGACTGAGAGAGGCAGAAGTCGCTACAGTGGAGGAGTCAAAGGGAGGTGGCCAAGAAGGCACCGAGTGTGGACGGCTCTGGTGGAGTGTCTGGTATCTCCCACGGTGTGCCCTATGTACCGCACTGGTGTTTTAGTTGGACTTAGGTGGTTCGTTAACAAGTAACTTTTGCCTTTGTCACTGTTACCTGCCTTGATATCACAAAGGCAATGGAGTACTCTTCACAGCCAGGCTGGCAGTGAAAGCCAATGCCAGCTGCATCGGGAACGTCCTTGATGAACCTGTAATAAATCTCGAGTACACATCTTTCTGATATTCTGTGAGAAGTGAGAATTAGGAATAAAGCACTTCACTCGCTGCTGTATGATGGTTGTCTTGAGAAACAGCACTCGTGTGATGGGGCTGTGGGTTGACCTAGCTTGTTCACAGAATATCATCTTTACTTGAAAGAATGACTGACATAAACCATGGTTACTCCAAACTGGAGGTTCAGTAGATAGGTTCTTAAAAACATACCAAGTGAGACTGCATGTCAAGGAAAACAACGTGTAGTATTTGTTGCTTAAAATTTGAGCTTTAAATAAAGCAAAAATCTGAATTTTGATTAACTAATGTCCATCACCCTAACTTGGACATGTTTCCAAATACTTAAAGATGTTTCTGATGACACTGGTATTGACATTAATGAATATGATGTTATTATATTGCATAATAACATCTATCACCATTCGGAAGATATATATAACTCAATGAACAGGTATTTTCCAAATAGTCAGTGCATGTTGTTACAAAATCATGCACGAGTACACAATCCGAAGATTTAAAGTGAAAGATCCATAGATTCAATGTTAGGGGAGTGCAAAAAGTTCAGTTACGGTCAGATTCCACATTGCAACTAATCTTTAAGGAATTACCATGTGCTGTGTTTTGATGTAGTATTCAAGTGGAATATGCAAATTATCTGAAAAGGCTACTGAAATACTCTCCCTCCCTTCCAATCACACCTCTATATAAAGGTTTGACTTTCTTTTTGTGCTTCAACCAAAACATTCTGAAATAGAATGAAAATCTAGCCAGTCACACATGGAGATATTTGTAAAGCATTTTTTCCACTTTTATCACTAAGATTTTTTTGTTTTAGAAAATATAGTTGGTTTTAATTAAAATGTTTTTTTAAACATGTAATATGTTTACTATTTTTAATGAACTAATAACTTCTTCAAGAATTTCTCAATTTTAATCTACAAATATCAGTAGACATAACCCACATAAACAAAAGCTCTTGGAATCTTCAATAATTTTCAAGAATGTAAAGGGTCCTAAGACCAAAAGGTCTAGAAGTTTGGAAAGAAAGAGACTAAAGAAGCAAGACTAAATAGTAATAGCAATAATAATAATTAACAGCTAAATTACTGAGTTCTGGGCACTCTTCTAAACACCTTAAAGAAGTATTAATTCATTTAATCTTTATATAAACCCTATGAAGGAATGAAAATACTTCAGAGCAGTATCATTTTTAGTCCCATTTTAGAGCCAAGGAGAGTAAAGCACAGTCAAACTGAAGTAATTCACCCAAAGTCATTCAGCTCATGAATGGAGAAGCCCAGATCTGAAGGGAGTCCCCCACAGCTTTGCTCTTAGCCACAGTTGTTTTAGAATGAAAGATAGTTTGAAGTGAAAGGGAAGAAAGGCTGAATTGCAAGAAACATTTCTGAACAATTTCATACTTCGATAAATTGCCAAAGGAAGACAAAAACTGAGCACAAAGATAACACAGCCCTCACGTTAATATGCAATGAATAAACAGTCTCCAAGATACAAAATATTAAGCATCTAATTAAATGTCACAAAATATTAAGCATCTATGAAATGTCCAACTGAATAAAGCTTATAAGATTTAGGATGTCTTCAAGTTACTTACTCTGAAAAATAATCCATAAACTGCTGAGGATTTTCTGAAGCCAGCAACAGTTGTCTCTGATGAGATTCGGACATACAATGACACTTAAAGCCATTCTACAAAAACATAAAGGTAGTAGTTAAATTATGATTGAGGCAGTCATAATAGGCCCTAGTAGAAGTATTCAATCAAACCCTAAAAGGCTGCCCTTTGATGATAACTGTAAACAATAATCCAATCACTAGCTGTAAGCATCCTATCATTTCAAAAAAAAAATGTCTTTAGGAAGTTGAGTTTAGCAATCCTGCTATTCAAAGAATAATCCCAGGGATTCAAGAGACAGAAAAAAGTACTTTAGAAAACAGACATTAATAAGAAACATTACTGGGCACAGCTACAGAGATTTGCAGGGCACTGAAACTACTCTGTAGGACACTGTAACAGTGGACACATGTCATTATATTACATTTGTCCTAATCCATAGGACATAATCCTAAGCGTGACCCTAATGTAAACAATAGGCTTTGGGGTGATGACGTGTCAGTGTAACCTCACTGATGTAACACTCTGTTGTAGGGTGTTGACAGTGAAGGAAGCTGTACACATAGGTGGGCACGGTACGAAGGGAAATCTCTGTACCTTCCACTCATTTTGCTGTGACTCTAAAACTGCTCAAAAACAATAAAGTCCATTTTTCTTAAAAGTCCTAATAACCAAATTCAATTCATAGCTTTTGACTGGATGTTAGTTTTTCTTTAAAAAAAAAAAAAACTGCTCTGTAAAGCATTTGGGGGGAAAACTGAGGAAAAAATAAAATTTTTACTAATTTTATTATATGTGATGACATGCACTGTGGCTCTGTTAAATATATATATATAATATATATATATATAATACATATAATATATATTATATATATATATTCTATTTTAGAAATGCACATTCAAGTATTCAGAGGTGAAATATCCTGAGGTTTGCAATTTCAACTATTTCAATAAAAGTAAATATGGCAAAATACTTAAAATGTTAAATCTGGATAATAGATATATGGATGTTCATTGTACTAATCTTAAGTTTTCTGTGTGAGAATTTCAGCTTGCCTTAAATGAGAAGTAAAGAGAGATGAAGTAAAACAGTATCTGTTATTCAATATAAGTCTCACCAATTGCAATTGCCAAAGTTTTTCCATCCTTACCCAATTCAATCTCCAGAGAAAAATACGGACATATTATTAGCCTGCTCTCAATTCTTCAAGGTGCTTGCTTCATCACCCATCTCATTCATGGGAAAAACCGTAAACTTCCTAACAAGGCATATAAAGTTTCCAAGATCTGCCCAAAAATCCAGAGTCACTTTACATCTAATTCACTCATTTATAACTCATAACAATCTTACAAGTAGGTACAGTTATTATTCCCACTTTACAGATAAGTAAACAGGCAGAATGTGATTTTGTAACTTGCCCAAGACCACACAGCTAGGTTTCATAATTCTCACAGTCTGACTGGAGTCTAGATCTTCATAATAATATCCTGGTCCTGGCACATAGCAGGTCCTCAGTAAAAGATCATGACATGAGCAGTGTGCAAGAGCTCTTAGTTCCTTTTTCATCTGAAGCATGAATCCTAATCTTGTTTCTTCTAAGAGTCAGGTCAAGTCAGAGATGATTGTTATTGTCATTGGCCAGGCGCCTGGCATTTAATATTATTTTTTAATTAAAAAAATTTTATTAAATTTGTTGGGGTGACATTACTTAGTAAATTTGCATAGGTTCCAGGTGTTCACTTCTTTACCGTCTACGTGTTGCATTGTGTTCTCACCACCCAGAGTCATTTCTTTTTCTATCACCTAATTTTTCAAGCCTCCGTTTTATGACAGTGAGCAAGATCAAAGATCACTTCCAGAAGTGCAAAACCTTTTCTTACTTCATTTCTTCTGGGGGCAGGTTGGGGAGAAGAGAGGCGTCAAAGAGCACTGGTCCCCAGCAGGACGGGGGCTGCAGGCAGGGATGTCCCCACTGAGTTGAGTAGCTGACTCGCTCAGTGCAGTCCCCATGACTAGGGACCTCAGACCCACGCCTTCAGCGCCAGCGTCAGGGACTCGAGCCTGGATTTCCAGCCGGACCCCGCCCGGGAGAGGACGGGGCATGCGCATGGAGCCGTCCCGGGCCCGCTTACCTCGTCCCGGCACTGCTTCTGGCACATCTGGCAATACCAGCGCAGCTTCTGTAGCCCTTTGGATTTGATCCTGTTGGCGATGGCCTTGGGGGTAAGAAAATCGGACTTCCCCATCGCGACCACTGCAGCGATTGCTCTCTGGAGCCCAGCGCCTTGCCAACCGGAAGCCGAACGGGGCTGACAGAGGTGGGTGGGACAAATACCGGCAGCCAGCCGGAAGGAGGTGGAGCCTCGCGGGGGCGGAGCACCCAACGCTCGCGAGGTTTCCCTCCGTCTGGCGACAGGAAGCGAGACTGAAGAAGCCCGCGGGGGGGCGTGACTGGGCGTGGCGAACCTGCCGCGCACGCGCGCTGAGGTCTGTCTGACCGACCTTCAGCAGGGCCAGTACCACCATGTTTTCTCGGGCGGGCGTCGTTGGGGTCTCGGCCTGGGCCGTGCAGCCGCAATGGTATGGCAGCTTGCGGGAGGAACGGGCGGGCTGCGAGGGAGGGAAGAGTTAGGGGCCAGAGGAAGCGTGTGGAGACGAGTGGGACGGAACAGGGGTCGCAGGGCCGGCCAGGCCCCGGTCCCGCGGACGCCCCGGAAAGCTCGGGTTGCAAGAAGCGCCGCCGATCCGGGAAGGGCGCGCCAAGAGGCTGGAGAGACCGCAAGGTCACGCCAAGTCTCCTGGGGCGGGGTGAGGGCCACAAGGGGTCGACTTGGACCTCGGGATTGGGATCCATTTCAGGGCGGTCTTGGGTTCATTCAGTTAATAAATACTTGCGGAGTTCCTGCTGTGTGCCAGGCAGCGAGTGTCATGCAGTCTTTACCCGGGCCCACAAAGTGAGGGGGAGGGGAGGGGAGGACCCAAGACAAGATCTGTAGAGGAAGGTTAAGTTGTTGCACTTTATGTCCATGATGATTTTTGGAACCCTCCAGTGCTGGGCAGAGTTTGCAAGGCCCAGCGCAGAATGGAGTAACCCTTTAAGAGCTGTTCAATTCGGCCAGAATGTTGTTGAAGCACCTGGCATGTAGCAGACGCTTTGCTGGGCACTGGTGAATCGAAGAAGTGCCCTCGTGAGCTGCTGGTAATTTAGGTGCAAAAGGGACCTTAAAAATCTGTCAATTGGCGCGGAAAGGAAAGACACCTAACACTACCTCGAAACCATGACGCTGAAGCAGTAACCCGGCAAGGTCATAAAATGGTCCCAAGGTGTCCTGAGGGAGAGGAGATAGATCTAAGTGCCATCTGCTAACTGCCGTGCACGTTTTAAGGATTTTAAACATTGGTTCCCAGGAAAATATTGTGTATTAGGACTAGGCCTAGGAATAGCCAGATTAAAGTTGGTTTGTGGTGGTACCACATAATAAGACGAGAGTCGCTGAGAATTCGAGACACAGTGTTCAGGGGATTTTTAGCTATAAGCTCTGTAGCCATTTTCTGCATTTACAGTGAAGGGAGAATTCTAAGGTGCTACAGCACTAAGCTAGATTTTTGTATCCTAATTTATGTGAAGGGATTATAAAGCGTTAATTGAAGAAATAGGTCTTGTTTTCATTAAGCAAAGAATTAATAACAGACAAGATTTTCAGGATAAGAAGGTATTAGTTAAATGTAATATAAAATGGCTGCATAAAAATGTTGGTGGATTTGCCTTGGAAGTCAGACTTTTTCCCCTAATATTGAAAAGGAGTACTCATGGGAATTAGGAAGTCACTGTAAGTGGAATTCTGTTGAATAGGCTGTGCCATTTGTCGATCACTCAGCAGACACTGGACATGCACTGTGGCAAGAGCTGAAACATGGTGGTAAACAAATAGTTGTGGTCTTGCTTTGTGGGACCCTTCATGGCCTGCAGTGGGTGCTCTGCCACATCAGCTCTCCTTTCCTTCCCATCTTGCTGTGCGTTAATGTTAACTGTCAGTATTTTTGGAACCTTAAGTGGCATCCAAGGTGATCTTTAAAAAATGCAGAGTTCCTGAAACAAGGACAAGATATTTTACACAAAATTGTAGAAATAACTTAAAAAAACAAAACCAAACCCTGTTAGACAATTTGAAGACGTTTTAATAAAGAATTGGTTTAAATAAGAGCTCTCTCTCAGTCTGAGACACTTCCAGGGCCCTACATTGGGACCTCAGTCAGCAAATAAAGGTCATACCTCTCATCTTCACCCCCTTGGAATGCTGGTTTTAAATTGGTAGGTTGTGAATCTTCATCACATATCAGTGTTCCACTGTAGAGAGCATGTTCTGTCCCCCTCCCATTTTCTGTGACTCTGTTCCTCTGCTGCCCCTTACTTTCTCATTCATTACAGTTGCCTTTAAAAGCAGAAGTGATTAACTTGAAGGGGAAGAAAAATAACCTGTGCTTTTAACAGAACCACGTGGCATTTCCTTGGTTCTGTTTTGGTTATTGAAAGCATTTAAGTGTGTGCCTTGTCATTGTTAAAGTTTTTGTCTCAGGGATGTTAGCATACTAATTTTAACTAAACACGAGGCTTACTTAAAATGGTGATGAAATTATTTTAATTGTTCAGGGGATCAGAAAGTACCCTAAATTTTTAGAAATTAACCCTTTTTTTTTCTTAAGTAGCATTTAAGAAATTTGCGGGGAAGGAGTCAGTCCGGTTTTTCTCACAGTAGGGGACAGTACATTTCTCTTTCCTAGTTTCCACATTCTCTAAAATGGAACTTTTATAATAGAGCAGTGGCCATGTATTGAAAAGGAGAGATGTCATTTCAGGAGAGAGAAGGCAGATTGTCATCTGAGCCTGAGAAAGCAGATCCTTGTAAATGTAGTAAATGTAAAAATGTGAGGCAGCAGGGTGGGCATAAGACATGGGCTGAAGCTGAACACCTGCGTTTGAGTTCTGACGGCCACTCACCTGGCAGTGTGACCTTGGACAAGTTATCATAGTTCACCATGTAGAATGTGCACCCGTTTTTAGCCCAAACTTTCAGGGAAAACTTGTTTCAGTTTTTTAATTCAATTTATTTTTTGTTATTTATATTTAGGTACTTGTTTTTTGTATTAGAAAGGAATTTTAGCATTTATTTTTTAACATTATGGTACAAGAAATGTAACAGTTATGAAGCACCAGAACAGATACAAGGTACAAGAAATTTTACGTATAAGATTTTTTTTTATATTAAAAAAGTTATCGTATTCCAGGGTATTATTTTGCATATGGATATCGTTATTGATTTCTAGAGTTACACTTTTAACTCATCAGCATAAATAAAAGAATTAAAAACACTTATATAGAGATGGAGTTAGTACTACTCCTATATAACGCACACATTTTTCCCTCAAAAAATTGGGGGAGGGGTAAGTGTGCATTATACATGGCAAAATGAGGTACTCGGTGTCTGTAACATGTCTCATCTGTTAAATGGAAGTAATGGTAGTACTACACAATTAAGGGGATTAAATGAGTCCGTGTTTGTAAGGAACCCAGGACAGTGGGAGACAGGCTGCTGTGGACCCAGATGTAGCAACTGAGAAATGAAAATGAGTTTGTAACTACGGTTTCTATGTAAAATGTAAGGTAGGCAGGTTGATTGCACTTGCCAAAGAAGACTTGATCATGGGCGGTGGGCGGTGAAGGGTTGGGTACAAGGAAGTCATGTTTTAGTGGAGGGGCAGGTGATGGACCTTCACGCAGGCACTCACTGTCACAATTACACATCATCATCTCCTTTTTTCTTAACCCTTAGTGGGTGCTGTCCTTGATTTTTATGTTATGCAGCATTTACATGCTTCTTAAAATTCTCTCAGACCATCTGTAATTTCTTTGATAAATCATTCGTCTGGCAGCCTCCTCAGCTTTTCTGACAGTGCTGTGTGAACATAGTAGAAATGGTCATCCACAGTCTGTGATTTTTCCACCCACAGTACTTGATCCGTTTCTAGTTTCTCACATAATCTGAATGTTTCTAGAATATACAACTGATTTAGAACTTTCTCTTTTCGTTTGCAAAAATTGTGAGGTCTGACAGTTTCTTGAACTCATCCTAGAAAAAGTGTTACATGCCTCATTGCTGAGTATCACTAAGGTCACCTTCAGAGTACTCCCCTTGGGGAGCTATACACACGCCAGCGCCTAGTCTGCCCTTCAGAGCAATTATGGAACTCTTTCCGAAATGGCCATCAGAGTTGTCGTACCCCAAATCTGACAGTTAAGTTCGTGAACTTGCCACCACGCGCTTACGTTGAGAGCACTGTGCAAACAACTCAGTAAGGTGTCATAACCTTGCCATAACAATGACAGCTCTGATGGCTATTCCAGAAAAAGAGTTCCAAAATGGCTCTGAAAGGCGGACTAGGCGCCGCGCTGGCATCATTGCACAGCTTCCCAAGGAGAATATTTCGAAGGTGACTGTAGTGATATTCAGCAGTGAGGTATGTAGCACTTTTCCTAGGAAGCGTTCAAAATTGTCCAACCTCGTATTCAGTAGCTAGGGCAAACTGGTTATTCTGTACTCAAGTTGTACTTAAAAAATTAACATAGATTGACATCTTTAGAACTAAGCAAAGGCTGAGCATGAGAACGCTTCAGAACAGGGAGTTAGGGCACAAGCCCAGCATAAAGACTCACAAGATCCTTCCTTGTCATAACTCTCTCTCACTTACGGAAACTGAAACATTTTGTGTTCACCCAAATATGGCATGCAATTCAGATTTGTTCCCTGTCGGATTCTCTGACTAGAAACTTCTGTCAGTTAAATTGGAGTGTCTGCCCAAAACCATAATGTCCAAATGTCACTCCTTATAATCTATAAATTTAGAATGTTGGGGGTGTAAAAGTCATCACACCAAAAAGAAAAAAAGAAAATTGTCCAAACAATGGGGTCACTTTTCAAGTGCCACTTTGGAAAACTGTTAATGGAATGGTCACTAGGTCAGATAAGCCTGTGCTCAAAATAGCAGAGCCTGTCGGTATTAAACAGCTTTAATCTTTTCCTTTAGTGGATCCATTCTTGTAACCAAACTTACTATTTTCCATGGAATCTCCTTATTTCCCTTATTTTTCTTTGGCTGAGTAATAACCAGTAGTAAGATATACAGGTCAAGAGATTTTTAAAGATAACTTTGGTTATGACCTTTCAGACTTATTTTTATGCACATAAACACATAGCACAAAAATGGGATTACATACCATTTCATAACCTCATTTTTCAAGTCATTATTAAGAGACTTTTTTTTAGTACAATTTTAGATGTAGAAAAATTGAGCCAATAGTACAGAGAGTTCCATAACCCACAGCCCACTCTGGACAGTTTCCCCATTTGGTAACATCTTGCATTAGTGTGGTGTATGTACTACAATTAATGAACCAGTATCGATACATTATTAAGTAAGGTGTGTAGTTTGATTAAAGCCACTCATAGTGGTGTACATTCTGTGGGTTTTGACAGCTGCATAGTGACATGTGCCTACCATTACAGTATCCTAGGGAATAGTTTTGCTGCCCTAAAAGACTCCCTGAAATCCTAGCAACCACTGAGCTTTTTACTGTTGCTATAGTTTCACCTTTTCTGGACTGTCGTGTAGTTGGAATTGGTATGGAGCCTTTACAGATTGGCTTCTTTCACTAAGCAATATGCAGGTAAGTTTCCTTCATGTCTTGTGTCTTGATGGCTCATTTCTTTTTAGTGCTGACTGTAGTCCATTGTGTGGATGTACCTGTTTATTCACTCATTCTCATTAAAGGACCTCTTGGTTGTTTCCAGTTGGGGCAATCATGAATAAAGCGTCTATTGACATGCATGTGCTGGTTTTTGCGTGGATGTAAGTTTTAGCGTAGTTGGGTAGATACAGAGGAGCACGAGTGCTGGATCGTATTTTAAAACTGTTTACATGTGCCAAACCATCTTACAAAGTCACCATACCATCTTGACTTCCCACTGGAAATCAATGAGAATTCCTATTACTCCACATCCTCATCACCATTTCTCCGTTTTTAAAACTTGGGCTGTTCTTATTACAGAAGTGTAGTGATCTCTCTGTTTTATTTTGCAATTTCATAGTGATGTGATACTGAACATATTCGTATATGCTAATTTGCCACCTGCATATTTTCTTTGATGAGGTGTCTTTTGGATTGTCTCATTTTTAAAATTTGGATTGTCTGCATTCTCATTTTTGAGCTTTAAGAGTTCTTGGTATGTGTTGGATAATAGTCCTTTACTGCACCTATTTTCTCCCAGTGTGTGGCTTGTATTCTTCTCTTAACAGTGTCTTTTGAAGAGCAGAATTTTTTGAAGTTATTAAGTCCAGCTTATCAATTTTTCCTTTCATGGATTATGCTTGTGTTCGATCTAAAAACTCATAGCCAAACCCGAAGCATCTAGATTTTCTCCTGTGGTGTCTTGTAGAAGTTCTGTAGATTTGTGTTTTACATATACATCTATGTTCCATTTTGAGTTAATTTTTGTTGATTCTTCGGTATTTTTGACATAGACAGTCATATCACCTATGAACAAAGACAGCTTTATTCCCTCCCAATGTGTATACATTTTGTCTCCTCTTCTTGTCTTACTGCATTATCTAGGACATCCAGTATAATGTGGAGTAGGAGGGTGAGAGAAGACATCCTTGTCTTTGTTCACAATCTCGGGGGAAGCGTCTAGTTTCTCACTGTTAAACCATAGGTTGTTTTTGTAGATGTTCTTTATTGGGTTGAAGACATTCTCTGTTCTTAATTTGCTAAGAGGTGTTTATCATGAAATGGTGTTCAATTTCATCAAATGCTTTTTCTGCCTCTATTATTGATCCTTTGGTTTTTCTTTAACCTGCTGGTGTGATGGATAGCATCTGATTTTTGAACGGTGAACCAGCTTTGCATACCTGGACTGAGTCCCCTTTGGTTGTGCTGTATGATTCTTTTTAATCCTTGTTGGGTTCAGTTGGCTAATACTTTGTTGAGGACTTTTACATCTGTGTTTATGAGAGAGATTGTTCTCTGATGGTCATTTCATACACTGTACTTACTTATGCTGGCCCCATAGAATAAGGATTACTCCCTCTGCTTCCAATTCTGTTTCCTTTTTTCCTTCTTTTTGGGGGTTTGGGGCACCAACTCCCTAGTTTACTGATAGTGACAAATCTGTATCTCCAATATATCAGTTGGTTAATGGCAATGCTGTCCACTCAGGTTATTAAGTTAGAAAATTTTGGATCATTCTTACTGTTTTCCTTTTCCTCATGAACTTGCTCTCAAATCTCGCCTCTCATTGCTTTGCCAGCCTCTCATTGCAGGTCTTTCCCTCGGCTTCCAGCCGCAGCCCCTTATTTAGTCACCATGTCGTCAGTATTCCCATGTCATCCTGTGTACCACCCTTTGTTGGCAGCTCCAGAACCTCCCTGGTCCTGGGAGCGCCCTCTGTAGGCCCCTTCTTGATGCACAATGAACTGACCCTTCAGTCCACCCCACCCGCCACCCCTCAGCGGTCTGGGCAGCGCTCTGTGCGGATTGGAGGCTGGAGGATGATTTCTATTTGATAACAGGTTTGATCCCCATTAGGTGGGGATCCTCTCATACTTACTGTCCATTCACGTTGCATTTAAGTCATTTGACTTTTATGCATTGTCACTTTAATTTTAGACTAGAGCAGTATTTCATTAAATTTTATGTAAACCTGCGTTTCCATGCATCTTGTGTATGAGATGGTAGTATGCTTCCTGTGATCAGAGGCCACATCTGGAGTGCTGTGGCTCCATGAGTAGAGTTGGAAGGATTAAGAGTCGTTTTGAATAGACAGTGTTTGCACACATTCATCATGTTAGAGTGTACAGGTGTCTTTGGAGAGGTTTCGGTGAACTGAGGAAGTCAGGGAAAGCCTCGCAGAGGTGACTCACCTTGATAGTTGGATAGCCTAACACAGGAAAGGACTTTTTGTTGGAAAAACAATGCAGGCAAAGCCATGCAGGTGGGAAATAGGGCATGTGAGAATCCCACTGTGAGTTCAGCGAAAGGTTTGTAGTAGTTAAATAAAATGAGGCCTTTGATTTAGGATATGGTATCAGTGTCAAGGAATTTAAAATGTATCTACACACACACACACATACACATTCAGAGTCCTATGTTTGAGTGATTCTTTATGGGGCATTCTTTTGAATAAACATTAACTCAAAGTTTTTCTTGTGTAATGGAGCTATTTTTCAAAAAATTAAAATATTTTTAAAATCTTTGTTCTCAGGATCCAAGTTCGAAATATGGCAACTTTGAAAGACAGTAAGTACTTTATCTCAATATGTGACTTAAGAAAAACTAAATTTTGAGAAATAAAAATACTTTAAAAAATTTGCTACTTTAGCCCATTATATATATTTGGTCAAAACTAACAAAATATGTGGGACATTGAACTTGTCTTTAGAAGAGACCAGTGGTGGTTCTGATTCTATTATCTGTAGAATGAAAATGATATAGCTAAGAAAAGCTGTACTGTGTGTGTGTGTATTTTTTTTTTTTTAATGCTATGGAATATGTGGTTAAAGGCCATTTTCAGCACCATTTAATGTTTTAAATGTATAATTTACTCTTCTCTTATATTGTCCTTTGGCTTGTCTGGTCTAAGTAGCAGCTAGGTTTGACCTTTTATTAGAACTCATTCTAACCGAAAGCCTAGTTTAGCATCGTGCTGTTAAATGATGGTCCGAATACTAATTATTCTACTTTGCAGTTTAGAAAAATATTTCGATGAATTCACAAATGAAATTGTAGCTCTTAACACTGCTCTTCTGTTTTTCAGTTACCAGGCGACTAAAGTCCATCAAAAACATCCAGAAAATTACCAAGTCCATGAAAATGGTGGCAGCAGCAAAATATGCCCGAGCTGAGAGGGAGCTGAAGCCAGCTCGGGTGTATGGAACAGGATCTTTGGGTGAGAGAGGGGTGTAACTCACAGGTTACAAAGAACCATTCGCAAAGACAGGATCACGGCTCATGGCTGATTTCGTGCTTACTGTGATGATAGGCCTGATCTGAGTATTTTGCATGGATTCATGTTTCACAGCAACCCGGTGAGGCTAGGAACTGTTAGGGCCCCTGATTTACAGATGATGAAAAATTAAAGCACAGTGACACCAAGTGACTTTTCAAATACTCTGAAAAGTTTCCTGGATTGTTCAGTGTGCCATCAGAAGAACTGAGGAACACAGTGCATCAGCTCAGTGTTGACTTCATGCCTGTGAAGTTGTGATGTGGTCTGTTAGGACTGCGGGGGGGTGGGGGTGGGGACGGTGCCCAGGAGGCGTGGTGTAGCTTGCGAATACGTGATTGTAGTGTTTAAACATCAACTGTGAAGAAGGTGAAATTGCTTTTAATTTGAAGGAAATATATCTGTATTTATCTGGCATTACCGAATCTGAGTATTAGTTGTAAATTGTCTTGTGTGATAGTTTCCTGTGCTCTTCCATGTTTTTAAAACATGCATTCCCACAGCTAAAGAAAATTTCATGTGAGAAAATCATAGAGCATGGGGTCAGTGGAAACAGCTCCGTACTTTAAAGGGCCGTAGCTTCAGCCAGAGTGGGGTTGCCGGCTTAGACCCTGGCAGGCCTCCCCAGCTCCAGCCACGGGCTCTCACAGCTCCGCGCCCTTGCCTAGCAGTGCTGAGCACCGAGTAGGAGCTCAGTACTTGTGCATGGTCATTGCCCTCCAGCCTGTTTATGTGAAAAAGGCAAGTTGTTCAACTGTTCACCTTTCTTGCTGATCCGAATAAGTAAAACACACTTGCTTCCCTCCAGAAGTCTGTGCCCACAGACTTACGTAGTGAACAAGAAACTGGCTTAGGGACCTGATTAGAGGATTTGCGGTGAAATACGAAAAATCCAACTGCCAGTCAGCTTCTAACGTCCTTCAAACTAAAAAAGTACTAACTGGTAAACAGTAAATGGCTAATCATGTTAAATATTTAAAAATGTAAAGCAGGCACCTTATATAAAGAGACCTAAACATTGTCCCGACTTCACTGAACTCTGCTTTGTGTGGGGGGCATCGGGCGTGGAGATGTGAGAACCACTGGCAGGAATTCTGTTGCAGCGGGTGAGCAGGAGCTGCCCACATCCGTCCTCCCTTAGGCTGCTCCTGACCAGCTGGCCCAGGCGGGGTACGGGCGACGGGGGGCCCCCGGCAGTCTTGCTGACCCCCCCCCACCCCATTTATGGTGCAGTGACGAGGCTGCCACCCCGCCTTTCTTCCCTCGCTCCCTCCCACGGTTCCGCTGTGTCCTGGCACGACGGCTCCTCTTCACAGCCATTTCTCCAGTAAAGTCCATGAGCGTGTCATCCTCCTGAATCCCACTTGGCCCTGCCGCTTGGAAAACTAGACCAAAGTGAGGTAGTTGGAGTAATCCCCAAAATAGAGTGGCATCATTTTAACATCAGCAGTTTTTATAAGAGCTTGGTGTGCAGCTTCTGTGAGCAGTTAGGAAATACTTGCTTTCTGCTTTTTTTGGTTGTCTACTGAAGATTTGCCTTTAGCAATCTCATATCTCGGTAAGCTGGTATGTCTGTAATTCTGGCATCTTTATGAGTTCTTTAGTTGTACTGGAGATTTCTTTTAGTCCGTGTTTAAGACAAAGTGGCCATTAATGGGCCCTTAGGAACCCTTGTCATACAGAAATTTAAACCTTTGTGATTTTTATCCTGATTGTAAATGGAATAAGCACAGACTTTAGATTATATTAGTCACGTGCCACCTGCATTTAAACGCATCGTTTTGAAAACAGCCAGCTCTCTTGTGAATTAGGGGTTATTGTTGTATTAGTATAAATTACATATAAAAAATTCTGCTGCTTTTGTTTGTCTTTAAGCTCTCTACGAAAAGGCTGATATTAAGGCGCCTGAAGACAAGAAGAAACACCTCCTCATCGGGGTGTCCTCGGACAGAGGGCTTTGCGGGGCAATCCACTCCTCGGTCGCCAAACAGATCAAGAGTGAGGTGGCTACGCTCACGGCGGCTGGGAAGGAAGTGAAGATTGTGGGCGTTGGTGATAAAATCAGGGGGATACTTCATCGGTAACTCATAAGTTATTTGTGTCGGAAAGGGTGCAAGCATGAATGCATGGAAGTTTCCTTGATGGTCCATTTAAGCACGTGCCCCTGTTTTTGTTATACCTATTTTATAATCAGGTTTTGTGTTTTTTTTTGTTTTTTTTTTTTTTTTTCCTGGAGCATATTGGAAAATACTGATTTCCCTGTTCATTACTTATCTTTTGCTTCTTCTTCCAAATCATATTTAGAATGTAGTGGGAATAGCAAAAGCTATTGACATTTTTAAAAACGAGGACTGAACTCTTGAGGAGCCAACACAGCCTGGAAATGTCAGGCGTGAAACGGGAGTCAGTTAGGACTAGAGGTAGAGGTTGTGGAAATGTCAGGTGTGGGGAGTTCCCTGGTGGTGTAGTGGCCAAGGCTTCGGTGCTGTCACTGCTGCGGCCTGGGTTCGATTCCCAGCCAGGGAACTACCCACATTAAAAAAAAAAAAGAAAAGAAATGTCAGGTGTGAACAGCAGTTAGGACTGGAGGCAGAGATTGTGGAAATGTCAGGCGTGAACGGCACTCAGGACTGGAGGCAGAGATCATGGAAATGTCAGGTGTGAAGGCACTCAGGGCTGGAGGCAGAGCGATCAGGGCAGTGGAGGAGGGGAGGGCAGGTGGGCCTGGCTCCTGGTCCTTAGTTCTTCACAGGTATGGAACGAAAGGAGTCGTGATAATGGATCGCACAGCTTAATGCACTGAACATCCCCCACCCCCCGAAAAACTTGATCCATAGTGATACTATTTCTTCCTGGTTCCCTGTGGGTGTTTTAGCAGAAGTGTTCCATTAAACTGTTGTGTGTGACTTCTTAATTTTCTTGCAGGACTCACTCTGACCAGTTTCTGGTGACATTCAAAGAAGTAGGGAGAAAACCTCCCACTTTTGGAGATGCGTCCGTCATTGCCCTGGAATTATTAAATTCTGGGTATGAATTTGACGAGGGATCCATCGTCTTTAATCGATTCAGGCAAGAAAATTTTAGAAATCAAAGCCTTTTGATGTTTATGTTCATATAAATAAACGTGTGCTTAAGAGTTTAAAAGTTAGTAGTTGGAAATTCACATTTGCTTCTGTCATTTCTAGGTCTGTCATCTCCTACAAGACAGAAGAAAAGCCCATCTTTTCCCTTAGTACCATTGCCAGTGCTGGTGAGTAGTTTTTGTACAAGTATTTTCCCAGGTAGGAAGCAGAGATTTGTACATTTAGGAAAACAGTGTTTGGATGAGTGGCCTGTTTCAGCAGTAGCAAAATGACATTGAGCCGTTTCTGTCACCACCTATTAATGGCTTTGATGCTGTCTTAATCCATGCAGTTTTGGTTGATGCTTACTCCATTCCTTCATTGACTGAACAAATAAATATCAATTGAGGGCCATCGTTAGACATGTTTTCTTTCCTCAGGGACTGAAGCGTCTGCCTTGCTAGAAGGTGGCTTGGTAGCCTGTGCATTAACTGCATGCCATGACAGTGCAATTGGAGGCTCACACTCACTCAGTCAGCTCTCCTCTTTTCAGTGCTCGAGTGAAGTCAGCATGGCTCCATGAGGCATCCTGGAAACACCACGCTGGGCCTGATCTGATTTTCCTAAGGCGTTTTCCCTTTCTGTGTATCGTGCTTCATCTATTCTAAGATGTACACCTTTTTACATTCTAACGTAAACTGGGGTGCTCTTCCCAGCCAGCAGCATGTCATTTTTAATTGGCTACGGGTTTTCTTAATGGCACATCAAATATGGGTCATGACCCATAGCATTTTAGGTTTGACGAAACGTAGTATTGTTTCACCGCTTCACCCTAATGCATGCACTTTGAAGTGTGCTGCTAAATTTCTGCAACGTGACACTGACGTTCACATCAGCCTCTAATTCTCCCACTCGTCCTCATGCTCCGAAGGGGACTGACTGACTGACCTTGTCAGATTTCTCCAGAAATCCAAAGGCTGAATGGGGATTTTTGTGTTACATGATAACACTTCCAGTTTTTTCCTAATTTATTAAAAATCCATTTATTGAGTGTTTGCTGGCTTTGTGCTCAGTGCTCAGATGCTATCCAGAGGACTTGAGAACCACGAGGTGCAGTGACGCGATTTAAAGTAGAACATCCAGTGCTTTTTTTACTCATTTAAAATCAGTGATGTGCAGTGTGGACGTAGATGAAACTTAGGACCCAGTCTTTTGACTGATCTCAGATTTGTTTCTGCTCTGTAATTACAATTTTTATAGTAGTGAGCTGTTGTGATTAAATCCGTCTTTGTGCTGATACTTACCACTTGTTTCTGACAGAGAACATGAGCATCTACGATGATATTGACGCCGACGTGCTGCAGAATTACCAGGAGTACAGCCTGGCCAACATCATCTACTATTCCCTCAAGGAGTCCACCACGAGCGAGCAGAGTGCCAGGATGACGGCCATGGACAACGCCAGCAAGAATGCCTGTAAGCTCTGGAGGTGTCCGAGATGATTCTGGTGCTGGGAGTAGCATGCAGACCTCCCATCAGAAGCATGACAGTGCTTTAAGTAGACTGGGACACATAAGGGCTGGGACCCAGGCCTGGGCTCTGCCGCCGG
Organism: Lyroderma lyra; assembly: GCA_004026885.1. NCBI lineage: Eukaryota > Metazoa > Chordata > Mammalia > Chiroptera > Megadermatidae > Lyroderma > Lyroderma lyra. The sequence continues at coordinate 97,079 of PVJL010004995.1, forward strand.
CTCTGTCAAGTTCTGACCCAACACCATCACGTTCTTTGAGTGTGCTCATCTGAAAAGACAGAAAAGTAGTACTCTCAGCCTTAAAGGAAGTAGATGATACTTGGTAGGCAGTAAGTCGGCAAGTACTTCGAAAACATATCCCGTGGAAGATTTTAAAATATCCTTGAAATTTTTTAAGGGGCCAGTTTTGGTAACCCACCGCCCAACCCCAAAAAAGAACAGAATTTCTTACTATAAAATTAAGCAACCTATGTCTATGAATAAGTTAATGAAGAAGTGATTCTTTTCTAGCTTCAGATTTTGTTACCTAATCTTTTTGTTTTATTGTAGCTGAGATGATTGACAAATTGACTTTGACTTTCAATCGCACCCGCCAAGCCGTCATCACCAAAGAGTTGATTGAAATCATCTCGGGTGCTGCAGCCCTGTGAGTACTTGTCACTTGCCTTCAGGGAACTAGTTCTCTCTGTGTCTGCTGGTTTGACCTTTGGATGCTTAAAGTTTGGCATTTTGTCTGTTCAGGATGAAGTAAATGATCATTGCTTACTCTTGTAATTTTGATCTTAGGATCGTGGAAATGGGATCTCTGGATTGTTCTGACTGTTTCAGGCTTAGTTTCGTCTCTTTAGAAGTCAGTATAATGCTAGCTTCCACTTCCCTAAAGCTTTAGGAGTAGGGATATGGATAAGCCAGTATCATTTAAAAGTCTGTCTTGGGAACGTAGAAACATTATAAACCAAGTTTGGTTTTACTTCTGTCTGTAAATCAGTGAGTGGTAGTGGGTCCGGGGATTTTCTGATGACTGAGTGTCCGTGTCAGGAACATCAGGTACCATCCCACTTTGCTCAAGAACATTGGTTGTCTAGATATGTTAACCTTTGTGCAGCCAAAGTTAAGATGATGGGAATTTTATTCAAAAAACTATGAAATTGTACATTCACTGTATGCGGCGTATAGTGCTAGGAAGATTGTTAAAGGATGTGATTCTTTCTTTCAAGGCCTTTATATTCTGATAGGATGAAAAATATGCAGATAATTGTGATAAAGGATAAAATGTATAGTAGGTTACCTTTGGCTCATTCTTTCTCCCCTCCTACCAGCTGGTCACCAAGTCCTCTAAGGGTTACTTTCTAAGTAGCTCTCTTTTCCCCTTTGTGCCCATTTCATGCGGATCCTCGTCATTTCTCTCCTGAATTAAAGAAGGTATTTTCTGAGAGCTTACCAAATGCCAGACCCCACGCTAGGCACTGAGGATGTAGTGGTGACAGGATTTGCTCTCAGAGCCCACAGCCTTAACAGGGAGGACAGACATTGTATTAGAAATCTCAGAGAATAGGTTGGCAAATTGTAGCCCGGAGCTAAGAATGGCTTCCACGTTTTTAAAGGGTTTTAAAAGAGAGAGGGTCCGTCTGTGACCCTCAGAGCCTAAGGTATTTACTGTCTAACCCTTAATAGAGAGCGTCTGCGGATCCTGACAGAGCAGTATGAGGGAGATAACAGAACCCTCACGCTCATGTCACTGGGACATCAGCTTAGCCAGGTGTCGTGAGTGTGTCAACCCGTGCCTGAACTGCCATTCATTCCTTCTTGCACTTGGTTCGTCTTCCTGACTCCTGTCTGTCCCTCCTGAGCGGGCGATCCTTTCCCCCAGGACCCCCTGCACAGTTTGTGTGGGGTGCCCTTCCTTAGCACCCTGTGCTTCCCTTATCAGCACTTACTCTCATTAGGCATTGCCTTTTATTCATCTGTGTGCTCCCGCCGCTCGGGAGGGACCGCGTCCGCGCTGCAGCCCTGGCGCGTACTTGGCCATGAACGCTGAGTGAATGACGTGTCTTAAGTATGTTAAGGATGGGAAGTTCGAAGAGGGAGGAGTGCCCTTTTATTGAGTGTGCGAAAACAGTGGGTCCCTGTTAGAGTCCGGGAGGTCGTCAGCACCAAGGTGGAATCTAGTGTGGTCCTGAGAGTTGTCTCTCGGGTAGGAAAAGTGAGCCGTGGGGTCCCGATGCAGGACTGTGGGCACGCGTGGGCCGCGTGGGCTTGCTCTGCTTAAAGACTGTGATACAAACACATTTGGCTCTTCAGTAATAAAATAGAAAGCATGAATAATTCTTAATATTTGAGGTGCCGAGTACTAGTTGCCAACCTGAAAATTTTAAGTACATTGTATGCTATTTATAGAAAAAGTTGTATTTTAATTATACTTCCACAGTCTTGCCTACTTGCATGAACATGGTTTTATGCTTCTAACCAGATTTAAATATGCATCTTTTTTGAAAATAATCACTGAATCTGTTTCGAAGGAATATTTTGGTTAAGTATGTGATACACTCGAGGTACCAGGAGAGGACATAGACGTTTTATTGGGAAGTGTACGTGATTAACGAGCATGGATTGCCTCTTGACCCGTTTGTTCTGTTTGTCTTTTTCTTCTAACACAATAACCAGGGACTAATGAAAATCAAGTGTCGTCCTCCGCCAGAGGTAAAGTGGTATTTCACACGCTCTCCCCACACTGCAGAAAAGACCCCCAGCCCATGTAACCGCTAAGGTTCCTAGTGGTTAACTGAGTGACAGTAACCCCTATTCTCAAGGGTTTAGGCTGCTCAGCCCATTCACAGTGGTACATGTGGTAATGCTGGGGGGCTTCTTTCCCTTGGATTTGTTACATAAATCTTAAGGACAGAGAAATAGCATTATTTAAAGATGCTAAATATAGATTGAAGCGGGGTGGTTCTCACACTTATGGTCTCAGGACCCCGACTGACCTAACAAAAACACCTGGTTTCTCATCTGTCTCTATTCATTCCATTCTGCTGTCATGCTCTGGAAAACTCCACCATGAATGAGAGTAAAGCAGGCAAACAACATTGTTAGGAAACAGTCTGGTCCTCACGGGCCCCCTGAAAGGGTCCCTAGACCAAAATCCGAGAACCACTGTTGTAGGGGGGACATTCTGTAAAGTCAGTTCTTTAAGCCCCATTTAATTATGTATCATCTCCTGATGTTGTTATTTTCTCTGAAAAAGTACTGCTTGATTTTCATTTGTTCTGTGCTTTTTTTCTTTCAGGTAAACAAGGAAAATTCAGCCAGCTAATTTTGTTTTTAGCTTATTGCTGAAGAAATTATTGGTCCATTGTTTAAATTACTAAAGACAGCAAGATATTTGTAAATTATCTTAAAATAAACAACTTACAGTATGAAAGTCACTGTCTTTTCTTAGTGTATAAGAACAGTTAGTTTTCAAAATGCGATGTTAAAATATTTAAAACTATTAAAATGTTACTGTTATTTATTTAGTTATTGTCGGGGGGAGGGGTAAAGAGACCATTGAAGAGGCTCTTCTGAAACAATCTTAAAACATCTGTTCTCTTAGGGGTCAGAGTGACTGCCCAGCCCACCCCCAGCCCAGGCTTCCCACCTTCTATTTCTCATGTGTGGGGGATAGAATTCCAGGCATATCCTTAGCCTGAGTAAATTTAATTTTTTCTGAGCACCTCTGAGAAACACTCCTGTGAGAGAGTCACTCCACACTCACATTTTGATGCTGCTGAGACTGGACACCTAGCCGATTCCACGTGGTGACCGGGCCACACCAGGATCTCAGGTGTTTTCCTATTTGTTTAATTTAAAATAGGGAACTTGGCTTTTTTTATTACAAAAGTAATACATGATTTCCCAAAAGACTATAACAAATAAAATATATAAAACTAAAACCCACTGTCGCTTAAGTTTGATGGATATGTGTTACTCTTGACTTTTAAAAACCATTAAGTAAGTACATACATTGAGAAAGAACTGCATTCATGAAGACGACCTAACAGTGAGTCATGGAAACACTGACAGGCAAGTGCAGTCGATGCACTTCCTACTGCATGATAAGAAGGCTGCCACAGATGACGTGAGCGGGTGCTCGGGGTCGTTTCCTGGCTTTCCTGAAACTCCCTAAGAGCCACTGGTGGGTCAGGGATGAGGCTGTGAGGAGTAGCGGCCAGGAGTGCGGGCTGGGCAGAGCATACTGCAAGCAACTCACTGGATACCTTGTCAGGAACGCTGGCAGGGGACGGCTGCTGTGGCTTTATTTTGCTTCTAAACTCACCTTGGCCTACCTCCTGTTGCAGGCCAGCAGAACACTTCTGTGAGAATGAACTGAATGTTCCAGACTGTAGGAGGAGGAAACGCAGGAAGTTAGGCACATACTCAACATAAGTAACAATCATCAGGCGGGCTGACCGTGCCATACCCGCTTAGGCTCAGCATAGGTGGGTGGGGGCCTGATGGTCACAGTCCTCAGGTGGTCTCCAGTGGGACGTTCCAGTCTACAGGTCATCCTCTGACAAGGACATGGGTCCTGGGCTTTGTCTTTACTGAGAAAATAGGATACCAGTTTAATAAACCTTTATCCAATGCAAACATTTTTTCATTATAGTTTCCCTATTAGACATTGAGCAAAAGAAAAGGGGTATCACTTGGACCAAAAAATTCAAGCTTCCTCTTCAAGGCTCCTTTCTATGTGTCCAAACTGCATAGCAGAACATCATTCCGTTGTTTGGGCCCCTCAGTCTGGCATTTTGTTAGGGCAGCCTGAGCAACTGACTACGTCCTCCAAGGAAACTCTCCAGCCATTTGGCAGGTCAACCCCAGTGGTCCCATTCATCCTGGAAACAGCAACCAGTCATTTTGATAAAAATGGGCACATATTCTGCGTATAGATTTGCCTCCTCACAATGTTGGATGTACTGGTGTCCAACATCAAGTTGTGTTAGACCTAGTGAGTAAGTCTTGACAATAAGGGAGGTTGGGAGTAGGCACATGACCGTGAAATCTGGTTGTGTCACATGCCGTAACAGTCGCACTGTCAGCCTGGCAGAGAGATGGAACAGTTAAAGCATGAGGTCATGGACGATGCTGTGTGAGGATGAACGGGTGGTCCCCCAGGATGCCACATAACATTTTAAATTCCCAGTAGGTGGACATGTGGTGGAAGCCAGAGTTTCCCCATTGCCCATCACTCCTGGTGACCTATCTGGGAAATGGTTCCTCTTGTCTCTGCAACTCTGGCTTCCCCACGTTGACAGTTGATTTCCGAAAGGGGGAATGTTTTCATCAAGGGACACAGAAGGAGTCCCACTGAAATCTTAGCTACAGTTGCTCCCTGGGCACTTTGACCAGGAAACAGCAAAGAGAGGTGCCACCATTTGGGCAGGCCTGATCATCAGGGGGATGTTGGGCTGTTGCTACACAATGGGGGTGAAGAGCAATGGCTGAAACGCTGGTGGTCTGCTTGGGTGCCTCTCAGGCCTATCTTGCCTAAAGATGATGGTCGGGGGACAAGGTCAGCAGTCACAGTCTGAAAAATGGGATGGAAACCACAGGCTCATACCTGCTGATGAGGGCCTGGGTCGCGTGGCTCGGTAAGCCACTGAGACCAACGGTGGTACTAGCGGAAGGTAAGAGAAATCTAGAATGGACAGCGGAGGAAGTCAGTATCAATGCGGACATAGGAGCTGTAATTTGTCTCCTGTCCTTCCTCTTTAGTGTTTCCTCTAGGAAAGGAGGTCCCCGAATCCTGGAGGAGCTGTTCCTCAAACTTAAACCAAGAAGCAATCTGAGGATACAAGGAAGGCGTGGAGCCTAGTTGCCATGGTTTGAATGTCTGTGTCCCCCCATCCCACCCGACTCCCACACTCCAAATTCACACACTGGAATCCTTACGCCCAACGGTGATGGTGTTAGAAGGTGGAGCTTTTAGTGGGTAATTAGGGCATAATGGTGGAGTCCTCTTAAATAGGACTAACAATCTTTTAGAAGAGATCCCACAGAGGTCCCTCTCCCCTTCCACCTTAGGACTCAACAGTGGGCCCTCACCTGACCAAGTTGGCACCCTGATCTCCCATCTCTCCTCTCCAGAACCTGAGAAATAAATTTCTGCTGTTGCTGAGTTACCCAGCCTGAAGAGAGGAGGATGGTACTGAAGATTATAATGCAGGGCTTAGGTCCCCCCAGGACTGAAGGATGTCCACCTTCCCTGGAGAGCACCTCTGCCCAAGGTCACACCCCCCCCCCCCCTTCCAGGGAAGCCTCACTCAAGGATTTACCCATACGGGAATATCAAGGCCCAGGCCCCTGTCCCATCTCAGGGCAAGTCTGAACAGCCACCCAGCATTAGGGCTCCCTACCCAATCCCCCTGACAGGTGGCGATCCCAGGGGCCCTCCTTAATAAACCAGTTTTGTTGGAATCAGGGCTGAGATTAGAATCAAGTGGGCGAGGCAGGAATTTTGTTTGGCAGTGGTTCGGAATTTAAAAAAATTTATATATACTGTATTAAAATATTGTTGATCTTAAGTTTTCTGTCGCCCCCATACATTTCGCAAGGAGGCCAGTGCCCGCGGGCCTCACCCTAGTACCCGTCCTATTGTGAAGGGCTCTGAATAGCATGCTGACCAGCTTGGACTTGACCTAATCTACACAAGGGTAGGCAGCTCAATTTTTGTTTTTTGTTTTTTATTTTTATTTATTTATTTTTTGAGCAGAGACAAAACCGAATCAGATCGGCGTTTGCGGGAGCACTTAGGTTCCTAGCCCCAAATCCCGCTCCCGCACTCACAGCCTTTGGGGTTCCCAACTTCTAACACTCGCATTTTCATGTCATTACCTGGTTCCCGCCCTTCCTGTCCGAGTGACCCCACCGCCACCCCGGAAGGCCCCAAGCACCTGCCTGCTCGGCGGCATCCTCCACCTGCGCTCCGCACAGTCGTTTCCTGCATCCGTCCAGGCCCGAGGGTCGATACCGGCACCATCGCTCTGCCCACCCCCAACGGGGCGGAGCTTCGCCATCGGCGCGCTCGGTACTCGGCTCGTGCTGCCTCGCCCCGGCGCCCGTCCAGCGGGAGGCGGAGCGAGCCCAAAATGGCGGCTCTCAGGCTGGCGCGCTCCGTGCTGCTGAGGCTTTGAGGTGGTCGCCGGGGGTCCGCGGAGAAGATTTCCCCGCCGCGGGGGCCCTAGAGGATGAATCGGGGGCTCTGCTAAGGCCGAGCGGTGTGGGTGGAGAGACGTGGCAGCACGGGCTGCGGTGGCGTCCACGGAGCGGGATGTGCGAGAGTTACTCCAGGTCGTTGTTGAGGGTCTCGGTGGCGCAGATCTGCCAGGCGCTGGGCTGGGACTCGGTGCAACTCAGCGCCTGCCACCTCCTGACGGACGTGCTGCAGCGCTACCTGCAGCAGCTGGGACGCGGCTGCCACCGGTACTCGGAGCTCTGTGAGTCCCGGGCTGGGGGTGGGAGGGCTGCCTCGGCGCGGTCACGAGTGACACCTTCGGGCTCCCCGTCGCTGCCCCGGCGTCTGCGAGGGGAGTGCCTGTCACCCCCGCGCCGACCCGGGGCGTCCCGCCGGCCCCGGACGCCCCTTCGCTTCCACTGCCCCTGGAAACTCCAGTCATCGCCGCGGCGCGTCTTCCTCGTCCGCTAACTTCCCGCCTCCCGCCCCGAGCCCGGCGTCGGCTCCCAGCGCCTCCCCCTCTCCCCCTCTCCCTTCTGCACTGTGCGTCGGCCTGTCTCCCGCTCTCCTGGGGTGTTTTTGTTTTTTGTTTTTGTTTTTCTTTGAGCCACCTCCAGAATGCCTTCCAGCCTCTTGGACTGGAGTCCTTTCCCTGCCTTGCCCGCAAACTACTCCAACTAGTTGTCACAGGCGCTCCGTCTACCGGCCGCTTCTTAGGAGGCTGGTCCCTCGCTCAGCTCGGAACAGCACGGACTCGTTGACAGCTCGGCTGCCTTCCGGGACTGCCTCTTCCCCCTGTGTCTGGTCGTTGCTTGGACAGTGTCTCTGCTTGCAGGGTCCCAGGCGGCCGTTTCACTTAGGTGAACTTGCACTTACATCTCAGTCACCCGTGGATGTACTCCTTTATGTCTATTTATACACACACGTGTGTGTGTGTGTGTGTGTATACATATACACATATATGTATACACACATATACATATACATATACACATATATACACGTATATACATATATACATATATATACATATTATATATATAATGTCAGTGGTTATGGAAGCGTGGTAGAGGGAATATAGGCTATGTACAAGCTTCCCCAGGTCATCTGGGATACAGTCTGTATGGTTTCTAAAGCGCATACCTGGTAGTCTCTATAGCTGGTGGGATTTAATAATTCAGAATATTTAATAGAAGCCCCACATCATCTCGTTGACATGATGCGTACGTGTGAAAGGGGAGTTTAAATTACAGGTCGTTATTTAAGGTTGTAAACTGGAGAACTGGGTGAAGTGTTTGATAGGATGTTTTGTTTTGTTGAAATGATTCCTAAACTGGAAAATTGAGACCCATGGCTAGTCTTTACTTCTTGGGCCCCTGTTTCCATTCTGATTCCCATATTGCTGCCAAAATAACTTTCCCATACCACTATCAGATCGTGTCATTCTTACAAATATTTCAGTTGGATATAGGCTGAAAATCCAAACTCCGAAAGGGCACACAGTTCCTTTTGTGAGCTAGCATTTTTTATCTCCTGCCATCCTGCCATGCTGGTCTGCAGCCATGCTGAGCTACGTACCTTCCTTTTCCGAAACATTTGAAGCTCTCCATTCCTATGTACCACGACGTCCTAGAGTGTCCTTTGTCCCCTGGTCCACCAGTAGTACGACTTATATTTTGAGGATCACTTTATCACTGCTCAAGGAAGCTCCTGTTCTCTGCTCTCATAGGTCTTTGCATACTTGTTATGTTACTTAACACCTTAGTTTGTAATTATCTGTGTGGATCTCTCACCTTCTCCTATATCCTCCCTAGGAGACAGGGACTATATTTGTATTCCGTAACCTTGCATGCTACCATCATATAATAAGCACCCAGAAAATACTTGTTGACTAAATGAGTGAACTAATAACCCACAACCATAATAGCTATTTAATCACTTCACTTTTTGAGTTTTAAAGGTGTATAATTTTTGAATCCTTGATTTCACTGATACTTCTGATATAAATTTGAAACTGCTTAGGAATTTTCATTCATTGTCATCTTGCAAGTACACCACCAGCGCACTGCAGGACTTTCCGGGCTTTTGCTTCTTGCCCCCCACCACCCTCTTCATGGTCCTTGAGTATACTGTTATGGTTATGAGTCATCCAGGTGATAGTTTTGCTCCAAGTTCCCTATATGAGGACAGCTGTGCTGTACCTTTAGGTAATCAGAATATCCCTGAGTACATAGTTACCTTTCCTGTCTTCTACACAGAACCAGGATGTGTGCTGTCCCTCCAAACACTCCAGATGTTCTGACGTCATCGAGTGATTGTTATTACAAGTTTCTGTGAACCCCTTTCCTACTGACCCAATTACTGTAGTTGATTTTCTTGCTTTTAGTGAGAATGCAATTGTCAGGTTCATTATTCTCCATTGTGGTTTGGTGACTTCTTTAAAAATGCTCATTCCTGGTATACTTATTAGTTACAGACTTTTTTAGATTCTTTTTTTCTTTACTATCTGTATTTTAACCTCGAATTCTGTAATCTCAGATTACTACTATGCAAGTTTATATTCTATTCCTTTAAATCTTTTTTTGTCTTTTTGACAAACATTTATTGGATATCACTTATGAACAAAGCACTGTTAGCAGGTGCTGGAGAATTCCTTAGGGGACACAATCCCTGCCCATAAGGTGTGTACATGGGTGTCAGAATGTCAACAGAAGCACACTGATGGTATCTGTTTCTTTTTAAAAAGCTCTCAAGTTAAAGCAAGCATCTGAAGTTACTATTAATTCAGCAAATAATTCACCTTTAAGTTTCTCTATGGTAACGATTTGTCCAAGCATTCAGGGGCATTTGTTACTCTATATGTTGTATTATATATAAAATATGAGTGTGTGAGCAAAAAGCACGTGTAAATCTTTCAGAACTACTCTTCAGGACTGTGTTCTAATTTCATGCAAAAGGAGTAAGGTAAAGGAGGGATGTTTGTGGGCTCTGTGTTCTGGGGCAGGGTTACTTAACAGAAAAAATGAGATTTGAGTTGAGCTGTGAACTACAGTTGTATAAAGGTGGAGAGTATGCCAGGTGAGAGAAAAGCATAAACTAAGATATCCACGTGGAATTAAACATCATAAAAGTACCAGTGAAGTGGCCATCTTGACGCATGTAGCCAGTTCATTGGGAGGGTTTGAGAGGACGAGGTTAAACAGTGAAATCAGGTTACGGAGGGACTTAAAAGACAGAGAAATGGAAACATGGTAGAAAACGCCGCATAACCCGAAAGTGATATTTTAAGAAAATTGTGCTGTCATTTAAGTGCAAGAGACTCAAGCAGGGAGAACTTGAAACTATATACTGACATAGTGAGAGTAGGAATAGGAGGAAAAACTGAAATCCAAAGAGAGGATGGGGTAGAGGATGGGACGTCCCAGAGGTCTTGGATTGCAAAGCATAGGAAGGAATTCATGATTGTGTTTTTTACACTGAGAGAATGATAATGCTTTTAATAGGGAGCGAAGAGTGGTAACGCAAATCTACATCACTAAGAGGCAGAATGTTAATTTTACTTATTTTTTTTTTTTTATGCATCGTAGAAGTAACCCAGTTATGGAAACACTTAGCCTATAGGAGTGTGTGGAGTTAGGAGAGAAAGCCCTGTTTCAGCTTTTCCCATCCTCTGTACTGAAGCTTTCACCCCTTAAACTGTTAACAGTTGGCTGTATAATGCATAATCCTTCCAGTTTTCCTACGTGCATGTGAGCAAGCATGTATCTAATTTTTACCAACTTTGGATTATTCTTTTTCATTTTACAGTATGATTTAATTTCAGATATATTTAGTTTGATGTGATCTTAGGAGATTTCAGTAAAAAAAAATCTTTTAGTTCTATTGGAATTCAGGAACTGGAATTTTCACACAAGTTTTAAAAGATGTTAAAATCTTAAGTTCTGCTAAGGGTAGGCATAGGAGAAACTTCCCTTGCTAAAGAGACTCCTGCTACATCAAATTTTAATCTTTTGATTTATATCTCTCATATATCTTTTAATTATATTAAAAATTTTATATATAAACTGTCTTTATAATCTAAACCTTTTCTGTAAACTTCTTTGGATTTAAAAAATTAAACATGATTCAGTTGTGTAATTCATTCAGCAAATATTTATTGAGTGACAGCTATTTGCAGGTCACTGTCTTAGGTTCTAGAGATGCATCATTGAACAATAGAGAAAATGTAATGGCCATTTACTTAAGATAGCTTTCTAGTTATTTGATTAAAAAAATAGTAATATTGATTGAGAATTTACTTGGTGTCAGCCATCGTTCCAGATGCTGTTGGCCATCCCAACATTACTTTTGATGTTTGTTCTATTCTGGCTGATTGTTAGTATGAGTCGTCTATGGTTTTCTCATTGGTTGTCAGATCATACTTAAAACTGACTTTCAAAATCAACCTTCTAATGTTTAAATCAGATTTTCTATTTAAAATCTATTAAATTCTTTCCAAAAACTATGTCTTGAATCTATAATACACTTGCTTCTGAGCTACATATTTGGTTAATACTATAATATTTTCTTAATATTTAAAAACTAGTCGTGGACTTGACTTTTAAAAACGTTGTTCTGCTTTTGACTTTGTTTCAGATGGCCGAACAGACCCAGTTTTGGATGACGTCGGTGAAGCTTTCCAGCTCATGGGGGTCAGTCTTCACGAGCTCGAAGACTATATCCACAATATTGAACCTGTCACTTTCCCACATCAGATCCCGTCATTTCCTGTCAGCAAGAACAATGTGCTCCAGTTCCCTCCCGCCGGCAGCCGGGATGCGGAGGAAAGGAAGGAGTACATCCCCGATTACATGCCTCCCGTCGTGTCCTCGCAGGAAGGTTAGTGACTTCTGTTTGCCTCTCGCTCCAGTATATCCTCGTGGAACTATTTTAATGGGGCTTTAAAAATCTTAGTTTTCCTAACTGAATTATATAAAAGCTGTGCCAACATATAAATGCGAGAAAATAACCATCAAAATACTTTAATGTTATTCACAAATCAGCAGACTCCCCCTGCGGAGCCGTGACATGCATAATCCAGGTCAGGTCGGGGAGGTTCTGTGGACTTTGTAAATTCTAGGGAGGGGAGAGCAGGATGCACCCACACTGAAAGAGAATGGGATGTTTATGGAAATTAGGAAACTTTTGAAATGGAAAAGTTGGGGCAGCCCTTTGCTTCTTCCCCCTTTGTTATTAATGGGACACAGTGAGTGAGCGTGGCTCATACTGTGCAGCTTCCTCTCCACTGTTTGGTGATAAGTAGCAGTGTTTGTTGTTTGGTTACATGGAGCTTTTTATTGTAAAACAGTAGCTAATCAGACGCAGTAGTTAATCATTGCAGCGTTCTTTTTTCCTGCATGATTTTGCATGTTGATTTGATCATTCAGGTTCACTAAGATGCTAAAGAGATAAGTAATTGTGGCTTCTAATGCAGGTACAAGATGTTTTTTTCTTGTAAACAAAAATAGAAAAGCTACAATTCAGCTCTTTTTTGAAATTCTAAAACCATATGTATACTTCAGAACAATGCAGGTGGTGGCAGACATAACTTTTATTTGTGACTTTTTTTTTTATTGTAGCAAAATAGACATACCATAGAATTGACTATTTTAACTATTTTTAGAGGTCAGTTCAGTGACATCATTCACATTGTATTGCTGTCACCACCATCCACTTCCAGAACTTTTTCATCTAATCCCACTCTGCAACCACTGAACAGGAACCCTCCCTTAGCCCCTTGGTGATGGCCTTCACTTCTGTCTTCTGTCCACCTTTAATTGAGGTGTATGTGTAGCCTCTCTTAGCCTGGAGGAAATCTTACTGCTTATAACCCACTATGGAACGTCGTTAATAGTTACACTGTTTGATTTTTGTTTTTCTTTCTGGCCTATTTAATAATTTGGACTAAGATGGACATATGATTCATCTTAATCCTTGATTTGTGCATGGGCTTATCTTTGGTCCATGCATAACCCACTTAGAAAGTTATTTAACTTTTTTATAAATAAACTCTAACAAGCTTACAAGCTCACTACTCAACACCAAGGCTAGGACTTTGATGATAATTTCCACTTAGCCAGCTTCCTCTTGTTTTATTTTTATAACGTGCAAATAATACATAATAAAATTCTCTCAAAAAGTGGTATGGTTATCATGTTTAAATACTGCCGAGGAGATGTAACTAAGATAGCACGTTTATATTGGGTAGTGAAGGAGTATGAAAAACAAGTTAGAAATTTTAGATACTTCTGTCTGAAGCATCTAAAATTTACTACAGTAAATTTTCCAGCTCCTCTTCTGGAATATTTGAAGCGAAGGAGAATCATATTTTATTTGAGTTTTTATGCAGTATAAATTAGAGACATTTAAAAAGGCAAATAACATGAGCCTGAACACTGCTCTTCTTTTTTTGCTAACATTTGTGGATACTTTAAGAGTAGGAATGTGCTGATTCATAAGACGTGCGTATGATTCATCAGGATGCAGTACTTGATTGCCAGTACATTAGGGTGCTTATCAGAACCTTTTCCCCCTGTTCAGGGAAAAGGATATGAACCTCAGTCCTGTGGTAACCATTTTTTGGCCACATAAGTCAATTTAATAAGCCATGGGCATCTGAAATCTCTTTGCATGGGAACCGCGTGTTAGAGAGTGCCTGGTGTTCTGGTTAGTGGTGCAAAGTTTGATGCGGACGGGAACAGCATTGATGCTAATGCCTGTTCACGAAGCTCTTTATTATTCTTTGATTTCCTTAAGAGCCACGTGTGACATTCCTGACTTTGGTCATAAAATATTATTAGCAAAGTACTGTCACGGGACTACCATCTTATCAGTCCTTCAGCTTGGTTCATGTCAAAAAGCATTTGAATGTTTTCTCTAAGATGGGGAGTGTGTAATAGGAGGGCTGAGGGGTCTCTACGAGGTGAGTGTGTAAGGACATGTAAGGACAGGAGGGCTGAGGGGGCAGTAGGCTGGGACAGGCAAAGCAGAGCCCTTCAGACAGGACGCAGCTTATTACTGAGTTTAGAGTCTTCCCAAGTTACTTCATAGTCATCATCTGTAAAGGAGGTTTAATAAAAAATAATTTAAAAAAAAAACACCAAGCTCATAGATACAGAGAACAGATTAATGGTTGTCAGAGGTGGGGTGTGGGTGAATTAAGTCAGTGGATCAAAAGATACAGACTTCCGGTTATAAAAAATGTCATGGGATACAATGTATAGCACACTGTGTTACATATTGGGAAGTTGCTTAGAGAGTAGATCTCAAAAGTTCTCATCACAAGAAAAAGACTTTTGTAACAATGTATCGTGAAGGATGTGAACTAGATTTACTGTGGTGATCAGTTCATAACATATTATAAATATTGAATTATTGCATACCTGCCACTAATATGTTATATGTCAGTTATACCTCAGTAAAAAAAAATAATACCTACCACATGGGTGATAGTGAGGACTAAGTGAGATGTTCTGTTATTTATATATTTATATAAGATAGGACGGTACTTAACACATAAGGAACATAGAAATGAATGTCAGTTCTCTTGGCATTTTGTCTTCCTCGTTTTTAAGGAATTTACTTTTGAATTGAAATAAACATGGATTTATGAAGTAACTCTGCAATAAGAAGAAATCTGAAACAGTGTTAATCATATGCTTAGGGTTTAAGGGAAGGCAGACCTGATAGCTGGGCTGGGGTGGATTGCTGGCTGAGAAGCTATCTAGCGTCAGCAATGTGAAGTTGAGAGAGGAGGCGCTCTAGCCCACGGTGTCCGACTCCTGTTCCCCAAGAGTAACCCCGTTTAACAGGTGTGAATCTTTGTAGAGCAGCGGTGCCCCACCGTGCAGCTTCCCTGGGCCACATGTAACACACACTCACTCTGCTGAGCTAGAGGAAGGTCTGCGATGTTTGGAGAAAGTTTATGAATTTGTGTTGGGCCGTGTTCAGAGCCGTCCTGGGCTGCATGCGGCCTGCAGGCTGCAGGTTGGACAAGCTCGTTCTAGATCTTTTCACATGAAATGCCCTGACTCCCTCGATTCGATTGTGCCTGCCATTTATTTCTCAGGCTGCTGTCGGATGGCTAGTCTCCTCCTTCCCTTGGAACAGCTCTGAGACCACCTGGTACTCCCTAACTGGCTGATTGAAAGGAAACTTCTATCCTTACTGACCCTCTTTTTTGGCAGGTACACTTTAGTGAATTATCAGAGGACCAATCAGGTACCTTTGAACCACCTCGAAGTTCAAGACATAAAACTTGACCAGCTGCCCAGAAGCCCCTCCATGGGCCAACCCCACTTATAGTCCCCTGCCCCCTCCCTCCAAAAATAACCACCCTCCCAACTTTATAGGGAGTGTTTCTTTGCTATCATGTTTTATCAGCCAGTGCTGTCCCTGACACTTTAATCTCTTTACACTGTCCTCTTTTTTTTTTTTAATTTGCTTGTCTTTTAAGTCTTTTAATCTGCAGCTCCCCACCCGCCCCTGCCAACCCTGCTCTTGCCAAACCCCTTTCTTTTCATTCCACTGCATTTGTTGAGGAGCTGAGTGTCTTGACCCAGGGTGGCCCCGGTCTGGGTTTTGCTGACTGTGTGCTCACAGGACAGGCCACGCATTTCTTTAAATCGGCAGCAGGACTCTGAGACTGGACCTTTTGGCAAGATGCACGCAGTGCCCTCCATCGAGAAGCTCGCGTCTGCTTTCCACTTTCCTTAATACCAGCAGAGTGATGCCCATGCCTAGATACTTTCATTCATTGGGGGTGCAAGGTTGTGATAGTCCACCATTTTGTTTTTATCTCATTCTTTACTTAGAATAATTTTATAAGGAAATCCTTTCCCCCATGTGTTACTCAGTTACGCAGAGGTACAATTCAACCGGGCAAGGCAGAGAAACGCTTGCTGCTTCCATTCTACACACCCAGCTCTCAAGGCAACAAGCTGGCTCCTGGCCATCGGTAGCCGATTGGTTACCTCTGCCCTTACTGAGACTCAGTTTGCCCCATCTGGGGCCAGTGGCAGCTTCTTCAGTCTGCTTCTGAGCCGTCTGCTCTGACGCTAGCAGCCTTGATAGAGCCCTGGCCATCCGGTACATCAGAATGTTCTAGGCTCATCTTGGATGTTCTTGTCCCACATTTGGAATCAGTCGTTTCCAAAGGGCATTTCAAGTTCATAGTTGGGCACTTGGGGTGCTTATTACAACGGGGTTGTTCTTGTTTCTAGGCAACAAGTAATAAAATGTTTACCCTCAGAAATACACATACAGGTGTGTGTGGATAGATGAACAGGTACACCGGCAGGTAACAGGTCAGGGACCTAGTGAGTTCTTACAGGGATCTCCAATCAGACTCTGGACGATAGGGCTTTTGTTTCTTGTGTTACATCAGTAAATACTTCTGTTCGTAACAACAGTTCTGGTTCCCAGGCATAAAGAAGATGCTAGAACATTCCATATCACTCATTTACCATATCTTAAATTAAACCTACAGGATTAATATTGTGTTGTTTATGATGACTGAAATAGGTAAAAAAGAGTTTTTCTTAAATTATCCTAATTTATTATTCACCTCAGTTTTCTATGCTCGTATCCTACGTACATAGTCAGATTATAGCTACTTTGGAGTTCTGTCACCTCATTTCTGCATTTTTCTCATTTTGATTTATGGCCTTTACTGTCTTTTAGACGATTTTAAAATTGAATGTTACAGTTTCCATCTGTTTTTTGAGTACGTTCCTCATGAACTGTCATTGTCTCCAGGGATGTTAGTTTGGAATTTAATGTCCTTTCGCTCCTGGAAATGGTGTGCTGAGTAGGGTTTTCCTGGGCCTCGAGGCGGAAGTTCAGGTCGCTTTCCTAGCTCGCAGTGCTCCCTCTCCTGTCCCTTCTGTGCAGTGCTCAGAAGCTGCTCCCGGAGTGCCCTGTCTGCTCCCTCCCAGCACGTCTCTCTGGGTTGTCTCCGTTCTCAACGCCGCTTTTCCTCGCCTGCTCGCCTGCTCGGTGGGACCTCCTGCCGCAGAGCGCACCTTTGCAGCCGGCTCTGCCCTGGCGAGCGCAGCGCCGCGTGGGCTTGGAAAGCCCGGGGCCTTGCCGCTCCCCGCCCCGAGGCTCGCCCCGTTCTGGAAGCAGCGGGCCCTTCGGCCTCTGCCAGGCTTCTCCCCGGCGGCCAGTGCTCACGCCTCGGGGCCTGTGGTGACCAGTCCTCCTCCTCTTGTGTTTGGGCATCGGTGCAAATACTGTGTCACCACGTTATGTGAGTGGCTGTATTTTTATGTGACAATTTGGGATGGTCCAGCAAACTCCATCGCCACTTCCTTCCAGGAGTCCCTGTGTCGCATCTTCCGGTTTATCGCTGCCGGACTCCTGGAAGCCGCTTTTCCTCAGTGACATCACGCTCTTGTATGTGCTGGTGTGCTGATTCACTCTGGGCCTTTCATGTTCGAGCTCTTCCCCTGAAATGCTTGGTGCCCCCCAACTTTCCCCTGAGCTCCTGCTTTTCTTGCTGTGCACAGTTTCAGGGTGGGATCCTCAGTCCTCCTGGTTTCAGCTCTCGTCCGTGGACCGTCTGCGTTCGACCACACCGCTCAGACTCGGTGCGGTTGTCGGGGGGCCGTTTCCGCGTCGCCCACAGCACAAGTCGGAACACCAAGCGCCCCGCACGTTCTCGTGCCCTTCACACACCTGTGCTACCCAGTGTCGTCGGTGGCACCATCTACCACCTGACAGTCACTCAGGCTAGACATGTGGGAGGTGTCTCAGACCCCTTCCCTCATTCCCTGTAATCAGCACTGCAAATTTTGTTTCCTGAAAATGTTTGAAATACCCCATCATTCCGTGTGTGTGAGCCTCTCTGCTCTCTGACCGCTCCGGCTTCCACATCGCACTGTCGGACAGAAAGTACCCCCGTAGTCGCAGGCCTGTTAGCTTTCTTGGCTACAGTCACAGTGAGGAACCCTTTTTTTCTCGCAAGGAAAACCAAAAATGTCCTTGGAGAGCAATTCCTTTTGTTCTTTCAAAATAAAAATAGCTTTAATGATTCTAGAGAAAAGATGTTTATTCCTACAACCGAGATTACTATTAATAAATGAGTAGAAGGATGTTAATGAGGAATTGGCACTGCTTTCTTAGTCACTAACATATTACTATTTGTGTTTATTTGCAAATAGAAACATAAAAGCAGCCTTCCGCTCATCTGTCCTTTATCACAGGGTTTTGGGAAGCTTATCTCATGGACTCTTGCAATAACCCCCAAGGCAGATGCTGCGGGCATTCCCACTCCCCAAGGAGTGGATTCACTTGCCTCGTGTTACGGGGCGAATCGGGGCAGGGCCAGATCGAGTAGATTGCAGTTAGTGCTGCGTGAGCGGCACGCACGACGTGTCCAGTTAGTGCTGCACGAGGAGCCCACGTTGCAGGCAGAGGCCTGAATGAGATGCCCTTCTCCCCTCTTTTGGCCGTCTGTGGTTGTCGGAAATCTCTGCTTGGGCAGGACGTTCCTGAGCTGGGTAGTACCACCGTGGGGTCAGTCTTCTTAATAGACAGGGGTGTGGAGTGCCTCCTGGCCCGCAAGGCCCACCTCCCGCCTAGCCCCTCCACCACCTCCGCCCTCCCTCAACCACCTCCCTCTTGACCTTTCGCGGGCTGGGGTCCAGGGTCCAGGGGTTTGGGCAGGGTTTATTCTGTGCATCCAAGGTAGCTGCCCCAGGCTTTGTGTTGCTTGTTTGTTTTCCTTAATCCTACAGCAGGCAGCCTAGAGGTTGTATCTGAAATGCTGTAGGGGGCTGGTGACTGGTATTCTGTACTCGTGTGAACCTGCGGGGGCCCTGTCTGCCTGCATTTACATAGTAGTTTCCTGCCCCTCGCTTCGGGCTTTAACCCCCAGACTCCCTGACCTGTGTGCCTCCGAATCTTTACAGGGCTGACCTGGAGGCCCGTCCCTCGCCCTGCGCCTTTGGGCACCTGCGTAATACAGATCCCTGCCATCGCTGTGTCCCGTGTGTCGTGATTACTGGTGTTATTTGTCTCTGGAACTTACACTGATCTTGCTTACTGTTTAAACCCTACACTCACGCTGCATTTCTCCTTTTGCACTCACCTGACGTCTTGTCACTCCAGCTGGGAGGTAAGTTCGCCAGACAGGGAGAAAGTTACCGACTGCCGGTCTTCAGGGACATTTGTTCAGAACGTTGGGCAAGGAGTTTCGGAAGTCGCTTACCTAAGTCACACCACTGTTAGGTGACGGAGATGGCAGTCTTGTCCCAGGTCTGTTAGTCTAGCCCAGTATCCTCTGCATCACTCATTACCCTGGTTTTATTCTTGGGGCACAGGTCTTAAAAACAAAGGTTTGACTTGTGACACCTCAAGTTTTTTTCTTTTCCTTCCAAATTGACTTCTTGAACACAGGTATTTTTTAAAACTCATGTTTCCATTATTTTACTGAGGTTACTTTTTCTGCTTATTACTGTTATTCATAGAAATGCTTTCTTATACCTACAGCATAAACATTAAATTAAAAAAAATTTAAATATGGGTGTCTCTTGCTTTGCAAACCATCAGAATTAGCCCTTGAGTAGAGGTGTACGCATTTCAAAATAGTACAGTACAGTATATTCAGACTGCCAGACCGCAGTTTAGGGTAGGGTTTATGAAAATAAGAACACATTTTCAATATAGTAAAATAGTTTCCATGTTTCTGAGTCAGCAACTGGGCATATCAGGTTCCTTAGACAAGTTAAGTGTCTTGATACTTTATTACCACAACCACCAAATGTACCACTTTCCTCTTTCAGGCATCCAGATCGGACAAAACGTTTTGTAACTTTTTCCCCAAATTTTAAATTTTCCAGAAGTTTAACATTTCTGTTATCCAGTTATATTGCTTGGGAAATTCCTCGTGTGTGTGTGCGTGTGCGTGAGTGTGCGCGTGCGTGTGTGCGCATGTGAGTGTGTGTGTG
>PVJL010004996.1:0-117026 GCA_004026885.1 Lyroderma lyra
CTGTATTTGAAGTAACCAACAACATAGAGTCAATGATTAAAATCTGTAGTTTTGGAAATCATGTTTTGAAAGAAGTCAGCCTGAAGTTTTTGAGACTGCACAACTTCTTATCTGAGAATGACTTGTACCTATTCTAAAATGTGTAAGAGAGTATTATAAGTCACATGGAAGGTCTTAAAGTGTCCTTTTATAAGTACTTCGTCAATGTAGAAAAGAAAATAACTGGATTGCTGATCCCTTCAATGAAGAATTCTTCAAGGAAGAATTCAATCAATGAAAAGGAGCAGTTAATGGAACTGTCAACCGATTCTTTTTTAAATTCTGATTTTAAAAGAAAGCATCTTAATACCTTCTGTGTAGATGTCAGTGAGGACTACGAACAGCTCAGTGAAAAGACACTCAAATTCTTCTTGCCATTTATTAATACTGAACTAGTGGAGAAAGCTCTTTCTTCTTACACCTTCATAAAAATTAAGTCCCGCAACAAGCTTAATGCAAGTCTGGATTTAAGACTGCATCTTACATCTTTTGAGCCTGATTTCAAGAAACTAAGTGCATCAAAGCAAGCTCAATGATCTCACAATGTTTCAATGGGCTAGGGATCTGCATAACAATTATTACAGACTTTTCAGATAACACAAATATTAATAATAAATTAAAAGTTTGTTAAATACTTGATCATTATTGTCAATATTTAACTGTGCTGTGAATGTTGCAAAATTAAATCTGTGGTTTGTACTTTTAGTGTTGTAATTTTTCTTTTCTAACTTATTACCTCATTTCTACTATTTTACATTAAGATAGGCACTAAACAAAAGTGTTAGTATTTAAAAATAGCTGTTTTAAAAACAAAGGGTATAATTTATAGAAATGGGTTTACAAGTGAAAAAAGGTTGGGAACCACTGACTTCATTAGACTATCACATGGGGAGGCAGGTACTGTCTGATGTCAAGTGAAAACATTCACATGACTGGTAATGACCCAGCTCTTCATCATGTAATTCAGCAAGTGCCCCTTTTTCTATGACTGGGACTGTTATATTTCATTTGTTCAGTTCATTCAAAGAATAATGAGTGTCTACTATGTACCAAGCACAATTCTAGGAGCTGGGACTACTGCAGTGAGCAATCAGACAAAAATCCTGAAATGTGAAGCCTGTATCTTAGTGGGGCAGGTGAAAAAATGACATGCAAAATAAATACATTACATATTCTATTGGAAGGTGACCAGTGCTATGGAGAAACATGGAGCAAGGATGGGGGTCGTAGCAAGTTTCAGTTTTAAACAGAATGGTCAGATGAAGAAAGTGATACTGGAGGGGGAGCTTTCTGAATCCTTCTGTAGGCGGTATTGGGGTTTCCACCAACAAGGAGCCTCAGCTAGTCTCCCCACATGACTCTCATAGCTGGTTAATGTCAATGTCACTCACATGGACTATTGATGTAGTTTTAAAATGGCTCTTCCCGCCTTCAGTTCTCTACCATTTCCTTTCTGTTGCTTCTCGTCAGTGTCTGGTGCCAGATCTTGCATCCAGAAGCACTCGGGCTCCTTCAGAGACAAAGTCCGCCCCATGCCTGTGTCTCTCCAGAAATCAGTTTTGCTGATCTCCAGCAGAATAGTTCTATATCCTGATCTTCTGCATTATCATGCACTTGTTTCTACTGGTTTTATGTGGGTTAAGAAGGATCTTTGACACTTCAGAAACCAAAATGGGGAAAGAAGACCAGCTGAGAATCTAGATGAGTATTTACTGCTTTTCTAATCGAGACCAGAAACTGTGGTCCTGCTCTAACACTGATTAAAGGCTGCCATATATTTTGTGTATATTCCTCGAGGCATATTCAGACTGATGGCAGGCTTCCCCTGGTGCTCATTAGCACATTCTGTGTCTGCATTTTTCTAAGCACATTATCCCTTTAGGAGAAGTCAAATTGTATTCCTATTGTGGTTATCCAGTTATATTAGGGGAATGATTGTATCTTGGCAAAGTCTCCATCTGGAAATCTTTGGGGGTTGGAAAACTTTTCTGTTGATTCTGGGAATCCTGAAAATCCAGATGTCTTCAACAGGTCACTTGTGACAGATCTGTAATATCATCATGATTTTAAATTAGTGTTGATGAGTAAACTTAATTTACCTTATAAATTACCAATGCCAACAAAGACTCGCACCCACTTCAATAATGATCATAAAATCAGAATGAAGTTATTTTTATTTCAGCTTTGGAGAATAAAAATGTCAGCTCAGGACATTTCATTTAGTCAACATATATCAGAGAAATACTTTTTCCTTGCCCCAAATCCAAAATTCTGTGGTTAAAGAAAAAGTAAAATTCCAGTATACTGTTTTCTCTCTGCTTTTTGTAATACTCAGCATGATTATTTCAAAAGGTAAAATGAAAAATTTTCTAAAGCTATTCAAAATAAAATTATTTTTAACTGAATTTAGCTGAAAAGTTCAATATAATTTTTTTTGAATGTGCAACATGTCATGAATTTGCATATCATCCTTGCTCCAAGACCTTGCTAATCTTCTGTGCCATTCCACTTTTAGTGCTGCTGAAGTGAGCGCTCTAGAATTTTTGTAAGTCACAACACACACACACACACACACACACACACACATACACACACGTGCACAGGCACAGTAAAGTGTTAAGCTTGTTTTAAGATTAGGTATCATTGACTTATCAGATAAGGCAGAAAACTTGCAATCTGAGCTTTTTGATTCACTGATTTTACTGGATGACCTTGGGCAGTCATTTAAACCCTTAGCTTTGGTTTCCTTATCTTAAAGACAGGCAAATCCATTCCTTCCCTAGTCTGATGTCATCAGGATGTGGTTAAAGAAAAGCAGGCAAAGTGTCAACATTTTGAGGTCCTGAGAGATGAGCCCCAGTGAATTCAATGAATGTCATTCTCTCTGTAGGGAGCCAGTCTATGAAAGTCTAGCAGGTAATGCTGGCTAATTATTAATAGATGCCACACTTGCACTGTTTAATGCAGTGAGTTCTGTTTGAACATGACACTTGTGTAGCAGGTGTTTTCACAAGGTTCTATCTGTTTATTAATCATGCTTTTTAACGAACTTATATATAAGGCATGAAGTTGGAAAAATGGGTGTGTCCTGTCGTGTATGTTAACTATACTCAAATATGTGTAAATAGCAGCTTTTTCTTAATAAAAGTTGACATACTTTTTTAAAAGTTGGTGGTTTGGTAGGGAGAAAAAAACTATCATTTACATTCGGAAAAACCTGTTTCCTTCAGCAAGTGTGGAATTGTTGATTCTGTAAATGGTGTATTCCCCAGCTTGAAGCATAGGGCTCAGGCCAAGTTAAAAACGTTATGTATAAGCCAACCTTCCACAGTATAACACAACCTTCTTAAAACTCAAGGTCAAGGAAGGTATAGTAATTTAAAGAGTGAAAAGGCTGTGGATTTTAGAGACATACACACCTGAGTTTGCATTCTGGCAAACTTCTTAACTGAGCTTGTTTATTAACAATCTTATGGAATGAGAAGACTATTACCTCCTGACTAGGGTCATGAAGATTACCTTCCCTCTTTTTCTTTTCTTTTTTTTTTTTAAAGACAATTTCTATTGGGAATTAGAGGGCTGTGGACAATACTAACAAATATTTAGAGAATTAGGAAGTGAATTTTAACTCAGCCTTGGTTTAGGATATAAGCCAGCAATTCTTAAAGTGATAAAAGAAACTGTGTTTTATGTTATAACTTTTTCTTCCCTTATTCCCTTGCTTTCTTCTCAGTTGCTCTCTTCTAATTCTCCATTGCTGTCATGATCCCTCGCTAATTATGAAACCTATGAACAAATTCCCTTCACCAGGTCCCTCACATGCCTGGACATGAGTACCAATAGACATTTCTTAAAAAGGGGGCTAACTCTAAATTTGTCCCTGACCAATGGCAAATACATTTTAGAATAAAATCTGTAAACCTTTAGTTCTGAAGAAAACACGCTGAACCTCCTAGGATGTTTTTAATTAAAATTTTCAGTTACTCCTATCATGCATATTAACAGTATATGGGAGAGAAAAAATGCTTTTTCTTTTCACTCTTATGTTCTGTGTCTGGAGCCTGTGAACAAAACTGTCAAAAGACAGATTATCAGGGGGAGTTCCCTGGTGGTGTAGTAGCTTAAGGCTTCGGCGCTGGTGTTGTGTCAACGCTGCGACCTGGGTTCGATTCCCAGCCAGGGAACTACCCACATACAAGAAAAAAAAAAAAAAAGACAGATTATCAGGTGAGAAAGATGTACATGTTTTATTGACATTTTATTTTTCAAAAATCAAATATATACTATATTTTACTGAATTTTATTGTTTTAATATTTTTATTTTTACATGCATGGGGGCTTCATAGAAAAGAAGTGAAGGGAGTTCCCTGATGGTGTAGTGGCTTAAGGCTTCGGCGCTGGTGCTGTCAGTGCTGCGGCCTGGGTTCGATTCCCAGTCAGGGAGCTACCCACATACCAAAAAGCAAAAAAATAAAATAAAATAAAATAAATACTAGCTGTCTTGCTTTCCTCTCTCTAAAAGAAAAAGAAAAAGAAAAGAAGTGAAAACCCAAAGAGGTAGTTAGACCTGGGAGCTTATATACTATTTTAACAAAGGGGCAACAAATTGGAGAGAAGGAACTAGGCAAAGGAAAACAGAGTTTGGACTCCTAGGGGCAGTAAATTGTGGAAAGGTGACCAGTAAATGTATGGGAGATAAGGGTTGTTTAGTAAGGTTTGCTATGATGACTCCTCTTGGCACTATCCAGTGATGAAGAGTCTCCTCCTCTCCCTGGTGTGGGAGAGGGGGCACCTTTGCAGTTGGGAAATACACGCCCTGCTCTTTGGCAGGTGGAAGAGGCAGAGAGCTCCGCCTATGTCTGCTGTTTCTGAATTGCCTTCAACTCAAAATAAGCTGTATGTCTAAGTGTCATATTTGGGGTTGGCATAATTTGATCCCCATGAAATAAAATAGTTGGGAAAACATATTCTATTTTAATAAGACTATTTTATTTAATACAGACTGTAAAAGGACTATATTTAAATAAGACTATAAACATATATTCAAATATAGTCATGGCTATATAAGGGTTGCTTCAGTTGCCACTGCTTTGAAATCCAGCAAGCATGTATCTCCTTGTACAACACACTTTCTACTTTGTTTTGTTTGCAGGGCAAACCTATGACTAGTCCATTGATTTACAAAACAAACAGGCAGCTCACTGTGCTCCCTCTAATGCAACAAGGGTTGTTTCTGGTCATTTTGAAGTCACCAACATGAAATTCTACCTGTATTCACAACCTGTAGTGAATGAGCCAATGATTGATTTGCACTTAGAGATTTCTAAATATTTTTTCATTTTGGTTTTTCCGTCGGACAGCAGCAGCGTGCAGGGTCAAAGACAGCCGGCCCCCCATGTCAGTGGTCTAGGATGGCCAGTGAAGCCACCAACATCCCAAGTCCTGTGGTGCGCCAGATTGACAAGCAGTTTCTGATTTGCAGTATATGCCTGGAGCGGTACAAGAACCCCAAGGTCCTCCCCTGTCTGCACACTTTCTGCGAGAGGTAAGGCTCCTTTGTGCACGGGAAAGGGCGTTGCACAGACTGACCTTCTACCAACGGTTCTTTCCCGAGTTCTCCAGTTACCTGCAGGGAACAATAAATCTTTTGTGCTTCTGATAGACCTCTAGAAACATAGTCATGAGTTGCCAGTAATTTACTTTATTTCAAGTAATTACAAGTGGGAAAAAGCAATTCAGAGCTATTCATTCATTTCCACAGGAGATAGCGCATTAAATATTTTAAGATTTAAAAATTAAAACAAATTTTTTCTTTGTTCTTTGTGAGACCATTTTTGCCAAACACAGTTCCCTCACAGAGGCTCTTTGGTGAGGGCCAATTAAAAACCTGTCATTTCCTCCCACATAGCAAATCAGGTAAAACACCTGCATATATGAGGGTTAGCTAAAAGGAGAGAGCTTTCTTCAAACATGCTTCAAGAGACACATACAAATGGTACATTTGAACATTGTGTTTCAGATGAAGCCAAAATAACTAGATATATTTGAAATAATTATAAAGTACCAGAATATGCAGCTTGCCATATGTAAAAATACCCTTCCTTGTTTATTTTTTTAAATAGTTTTTTTCCATTGAGTTAATCAGTTATCAAACTACATCTTCACCCCTTTGTTCGACCTAGACATAAACAATTAAGCACAAAAAGGTTGTTAGTAATTAGTTTATCAGTGGCCTAAATTAAGTATTTCTTTAATAAGGTTGTATAGTTTTCTTAAAAACATACATGATAATTATGTTTTGTAACATTACATTAAATATATTTTCTAATATTATTTAATACACACAATTAAAATGCATTGCTTCTTGTTATAGGACAGGAAATTAGTGTTTCCAATGGCTTCAAATCGATGCAAATTACATCTGCCATCCAATTTAACAAACATTAGTTGTCTGATTGACAGTGCTTTGAGTTGATTTACTTGGAAGGGTCTCAACTGCAACAGAATGACCACATCTGTGGTGGTGATGGATAGAAAAAGAGGGTAGATTTGCTACTGGTCATTGTGATCTTTTATTTGCTTGTTTTGCTTTCTTCGTTGTGGATTGTTGAGATTTTTTTGTGTATGTGTGGATAAAGGATTTTGGTTGGTTGGTTTTCGTGGTGGTATATAGGGACCAATACTTCTGACTTTATTCATTTTTATACTTTGGCTTCAATACCTGTGATTCATATTCCAAAATGGAGAGTGATTTTCCCCCCCTCTCAATAGGTTTAGTTAAACATGAGTAATTATCCACATGTCCTTGGGCTCCCATGGTAAGATCATCATTTGATTTGCAGCAGTTGAGATAGTCCGGCGCTCTTTATCTATAGCGCTGAGAGCCACTCAGTCTGAGCTCAACAGAGCTGCCCTGTTCCCCACTGTTCAGTGCCTGTTGTTTAGGCCCCATTTCCTGAGAAGCAGAAATTCTGGGCTACCCTGGCTCTGCCCACTGCCCTGTCAGTGAGGTCTAGCCCAGCCCACCTGCATGAGACAGAGGTGCTATTCATTGAGATAGGAAGAGGACACAATTTGGGGGACAGTCATGGGTTTGGCCTGGGACATGTTGAATTCTAGAACCTGAGCCATCTAAGAGGACATATTAAGAAGGCAATTGGTGTACAGATCTGGGCTCAGGGGAGAAATGTAAACATGAGAGTGTTATGCTTTAGCCAGGCACATGGATATAATATCCCAGGGAGAAAAGAGAGGGTACAGCGGAGCCTGGGTTAATTCCAAACTGTACCGACTCAGTAGAAATGATAAAACAGACAGAAGGAGAACCAGGTGAGTGTGGTTTCATAAGCTAAGAAAGACAAAATTTCAAAAAAGAAGTTAGGGCTGGGGTGGGAACGCCATGGTCAAGTCTGATGAATGCCACTGAGAAGTCTAGTAAGACAGGATTGAAAAATGCTTATTAGATTTAGATGTCATTAGCAACCTCAGCAAAAGCTGCTGCTTTTCTGGTATTGATTCCGCCCTAGTTACCTCTGTGACGTAAGGAAGGTCAGCTAACCTGCATGTCAGCTTCCTCCTCTGCAAAGTAAGGGATATGAGGTGAGATCGTTGGTTTTCCAATTCTGTTTGGCTGAGAAACTGGAAAACACTGCATAGTGTCACTATTTAAGAGTTGAGATTCTGGTACCAAATTGCCTTGGTTTGAATTCCTGCTCTGCCCCTGAACACCTAAGTCCTTTGGGTAAGTAACTTAGCCTCCGTGCCCACATTTCATTATGTGTCTAAAAGTGATCAGAATAGTACCTAGTTCATAGTGTTGTTCGGAGAATTTAATGGGCAGCACATATATTGGTCATTGTTAGCAATATATCTCGCTAATTCAGTGAATTATGTTGATACCTATTGAGGTGAAGCAAGAAGAGATCATGTCGTGTGACTCTGGGTTTCCCATTCCTGCTTCAAACAAAACATTTCCACTTTGATGCATTTTTAACAGCTGAGATCTGCTTATGACTAAGTATGTGTAAAAAGAGTTTCAAAGCTAACAAAAAAGGTGACATGTTTTCTCCAACTGTAAAAGACCACAAATTCATGAACATCAGACTAGGTATTCTAGACCAATGCTTTTGAGCCTTAACGTGTATACAGATTGCCTGGGATCTGATTCATTAGGCTGGGAGTGAGACCTAAGATTCTGCACTTCTTCCAGGGTCCCTGGTGAGGCCAATACTGCTTGTCCATGGACCACACTTTTGTGTGTGTATGTGTATGTTTGTGTGTCAAGGCTCTCGAAAACACTACCAGTCAATGATAGTATTCCTTTCCTTGACAGGGCCAGTAAGAGTACGGTTACCTTTTGGTTTCTAAAGTATTCCTTTCCCAGTGAAGGAGACTGCAATAGGAGTTTCTGTCGAGTAGCCCCGTGTAGTTGCAGAGAACATGTGTGGTACCTGCAAGAAGAGCTCTCTGGTCCCGTGAGCCCCCGGCTGACAGTCCTCCTGCTTTCTCCAGGTGCCTGCAGAACTACATCCCTGCGCACAGCTTAACCCTGTCCTGCCCGGTGTGCCGCCAGACCTCCATCCTGCCCGAGAAGGGGGTGGCTGCGCTCCAGAACAACTTCTTCATCACGAACCTGATGGACGTGCTGCAGCGAACGCCAGGCAGCAACGTTGAGGAGTCCTCCATCCTGGAGACGGTCACCGCCGTTGCCGCGGGAAAACCACTCTCGTGCCCGAACCACGATGGGAATGTAAGTCACTGCATGGCTGCTGTGATTTGGGTTGGCTTAGGGCATGCCAAGGTGCTCCCTGAAAACAGAACTCCTCCTGGAAAAGGAATGATTAAAAACCATTTCTACCAGCCCATTTCCACCAGCCCACAGACCATTTTGCCTGCTTACTTTCGCTGACCAAATTTATTTCCATAATAAAATCAACCTTCCTTGTGTCTACTTAGCACATACTGTTGGTCTCCCCAGGAGAGCAAGCCTGTAATTATTCGCATACTGGGCACATGTTGACCCACATAAACATCTGTGTAATAAATTATGGATAAAAATTTAATAATAGATGAGTGCCAAAAGTTGAGAATGTTTATTAAAATGTTAATTACATTTCCTTATTTTTCTCATGAGGGAAATTTTTCTCATGTTCCATTAGACCCTATTTCTTAATAACAAATAGAATTCGAAGGTATGTGAGTCCCTGATAATAAATTATGGATTACAAATTCCAAGCATTTATTGCTACCAGAAAGCACGATAACTGTTAAACACTCGGGGTCCTGCGTGTACCATTAAATAACTGACTACCGTGGCCATGCAACCTGAGAGGCCGCAGTGCGTAGTGGCTAAGAGCACCGGCTTTAGAGTCAGACTGCCTGATTCAAACCCTGCTCTTCAACTTATTCCCTGTGTCAGCTTCTGCAAGGTTAATGTTAAACTCTCTGTGTCTCATCTATAAAAAGGAAGTAATGGTAGTATTTACTATATAGGATAATTGGACGAGTTAAATGTTAAAGTCCTCTAAAGCATATAGAAAGCTCCTGATAAATGTTAGCTATTGAAATTATTTCTAATTAACAACTTTATTTTTTTCTTTATATGATCACTTCAAAAGTGCTTGAAACTGTTTATAATACTATAAGGCTCAGGTATAGTAAAACCACTAAAGCAACAAGAGGTGGTTAGAGCAAAGCCGTTATTATACCAGTCGTAACTACTGTTTATGTACCTGCTCTCATACCTCTCTCTCTGCCCACTCCAGTGCAGCCTTCCTGGCCTAGAACTTGCCACATGGTTTCTCACTTCGGGCCGTGGCTGATCTCTGTTCCTCCTGCCTGGACTGCTCATTCTGCTCCTTCACGTGTCAGCTCAGATTTCCCCTACACATGGCAGTCTTCTCTCCCAGCACTAGGGCAGGCCACCTCTGGCACCAAGTTGCCCACCATCACGTTGCTTTCTTGATCTCCTTCGTGCCATTTACTGCACTCTGCATGCCTTCAGCTGTGTATTTGTTGACTTATGATCTTCTGGCTTTCCTTTTAGAAAGTGAGCGCCAGGAGGGCCGGGAACATGTTTACCCACATACATCTAGCGATAAGTACAGTGTCATATCTGAAAGTGTGGAAGTCATCGGAGACCAACCAGATGAGAACAGGCAAAGGCTATGTGTTCCAAACTTGCTGTATAACAAGGAGTTAGCCACTGTCACTTGTGTTTTGACAGAGTCAAAGGCAAGCAGAGGAATGGGAAAGCTCTATAGTAGAAAGGGGAAAGTTTCAGGTGTCCCCTGATAGAATGCTAACTAGAAGCGGGGCATCTTAGGTGGTTGGTTAGGGGCACACACAGGGGCCAGCAGAAGTAATGCCGTATATAAATGTCTCTCACGAGATGGACAGCAATTTGGACATTTCACCTAAAATATATAGTGTGCTTGAGTGTGATATTGTTACGTTACAGAATTACATGCTTATGATTTTGTAATAAAAGAGTTGGTATAGATTGCCAGCTCGTAAAAAAGGGGTGTTATTTGTGCCGGACCCTGGATTTGGCTTTCTCTGATTGGGCCTAAGTTGGAAGTGGGGACAGAAATTAAGGAAGTTATCAGTAATCAAGTCCTAGCCATTTGGGGCCAATTGTTATGGAGGTTATTATTCAACTTTTTGGATTGGTACTAGACATGGCGTTCGACTGCCTACAAGTGTGACTTATAGCAGGCTGACTTCCTGGGCTACTTATTGTAGATATAGAGTCAGTTTTTTTGGACAGGTTGTGAATCAGCATTCTAATTTTATATATAGTCTGGCCATTTATTAGAGATGATATATGAGGGCTGTCCAGAAAGTATCCAGCCATGTAATATGAAATATAAAGGCATTTATGGCTGGATTTTCTCCGGACAGCTCATCAATGGAACAAGAATAGCATCAGTGGATTTGAAAAAGAGAAAATGACTTTCAGATAAAAGAGTAAGTACTTTTTCTTGTGAATCTGCCTTCCATAAATAAAAAGGCATACACTAAATTCTGCTCAACTAAACTGTTAAGGTTTTGGGAATTTGAGCAATTAAAATGGATCATATCTAGGTTACAAAAAAATTCCTTTATTTTCCAATATGTACACCAAGTTCCTATACCCCAATGAATTCAAATTGCATAGCCACATATGTTATAAAGAAATCCCCCATTTTTTTTAAAGTTCATAATTTTTTAATTAAAGAAAAAATAACCAAATTAGACTGTAAAATATTGAAAGTAGAAATCTTATCTATTCAAGTTATAAGGTGAAGTCATATCTGTACTCAGGAAATTTTATAGGTGTAAGTATTTTCATTTATTTAAAGAGTTCAATTCAAAAAGTTAGACAGTAAGATAAATATATGGAACACAAAAGAAAAAAATCGTAAACTTATAATTTGAAACAATAATAAAACAACTGAACTGATGAATAAATCCAAGAGCCGAATATTTTCTTTTTAAGTAATGATCACCTGATAAAGCGACAAGGGAAAATACAAATAAATGAAAATGGGACTAATAAAGAGATATTAATACAGATAAAAAGAAAGGTTCAAAATAAGTAAATCAGTTCTTTGTGCTAAAGGCTAATACATTGAAAGTCCGAATGAAGTGGGTGATTATCTGCTAAATTACAAAAGATCAAGTAAACCTGAGTAGACCCATAGTCTTGAAAGAAACAGGTAAAAGTTAAGACTGAATATCTTCAAACCCGTGTAAAATAGATATGATTCATAGTATTTATTCTTCTGGAACATAAAGAAAGGTGGAAAGCTGTCTAATCCACTCAAGATGTACTCATAACCCTAGCACTAAAATCTAGTAAAGACAAAACAAGAACGAAAGTATTACTCATTCATTTTGTGAAAGTAGCTGTAAAATTTGTAGTTAAAATTCCCCAGCAAATTTTTACAATGTAGAACACTGACAAATAAAGAAAAATAAGAACATCACAGAAGAAAATGAGCCAAGAACTCAGAAATTCACAGAGGAATTAATGAACAGCTAATAATCATATGAGAAAAAAATGCTGAGCTTCACAAATTGTTACATATTCTCAAATTAGGTGTACTTTTGAAAAAAGATAAAACCAATGCTAATAAGGGTATAGTGAGACATTTTCATATGCTATAGGTAGGAGAGTGAATATTCTTCAGAAAGTTTATATCAATTTGACAAAATGCAATTAGTGTTTTATGCAATTTCTTATCCTTTAATCCAGTAATTCCACTAATAGGAATACTTCTAAGGAAATAACTAGGGATGAGAAGGAAAATTTGATATAAGAACATTAAGTGAAAATTTATACTATAGTAAAAATTTAAAATAATCTAAATGTGCAGTATTGGAGAAATTATTAAATTATGCCAAGTCCATATAACTGATCATTGGGTAGTCATTAAAACTGATGTTTTGTTAACAAATGATATTTATGCTAATGTGTGAGTATGTTTAATTTTTCTTTTAATTAGTAGGTCCATAGTATATAGGTAGTATAGAAAGGAGGGGTGTACTCTGTGCAGAAGGAACAAAGTGGTGGAGAGAGTGGAAAAGCAGAGGGACTGCCATTTTCTACATGATCCCAGAGTTCCAGGCACCAGGAAGTGGCGTATGGTAGGCTAGAAAAGTAGAAGGGCCAGGTCTTAGAGGGCACTGGATGCTCTTTTAAGGGACTGAGTTGTGGGGAACTATTAGAAGATGTTAAGCATTGGAATGCCCAGGGAAGGTTTGCATTTTGCTCATTTCAGAGTAGCTGGAGATGTGATAGGGAAGAAGGGTGGAAGCAAAGAGGATGAGCCTGAGGCTGGGGAACCACCTGGGAGCCAGCTGGAATAATCCACGGAGGGGGCCTCATCCAGAGCAACCAGAGCAAGACTGGAGAAGTGGGCCTCATCCAGGTGGTCTGCGGGGCCAGGATGACTCCCACATGTCTAGCTTGGGTGCCTGAGGAAGCAGTGGTGCAACCAACTGAAATGGAGGTTGACTCTTTAAAATTACAATGAATTTTAATAAAAAGGCACTATCAGACTTAGAGTAACTTTGGAAAGAGAAACGTGTTATTAGTGCCTGAAGGACAAATAGAAAAGAATTCCTAAAGGTGTATTTTCTGCACACACCTCACAATAGAGACCTGTGGATGTCACAGGTTGCTAAGCAGAAACTCTCTGAGATATTAATTCCAGGAAAATTAAAGAACCCTTTAGGTTACAACTTTACCTGGTCTTTCTACCAAATGCATCACATCACATCACACTAAAAATGAAATCTGTCTAAAGGGTTTGATCCTCCTCAAAGTAAATGAAGCATTTAAAGTATGTTTTGAGCACTTTCTTTATGCTAGGTCATAAGGATTCTTTGGAATCATAAAATTTATAAATCAGCACGAGGCCTTGGAACATTAGCAATGTGTGTCTTGAATCACTCTGTTGTTTCATCATAGATTACAGGAGTTCACTGCTGCTGCTTTAAGACAGGGGTCCTCATTCCACATTCAAACCAAATGCATGCAATATTACAGATAAATTGCTGCAGTTAATTGCCATGGGTAAATCTTTAAAGAGAGTTCAAGCGTCTGAAGGTTAATAAAATCTGGTAATTAACAATAAAGCAGGATGTTGCA
Source organism: Lyroderma lyra (assembly GCA_004026885.1). NCBI lineage: Eukaryota > Metazoa > Chordata > Mammalia > Chiroptera > Megadermatidae > Lyroderma > Lyroderma lyra. The sequence goes on from PVJL010004996.1 coordinate 13,676, forward strand.
GTCATAAACTGTCTGGTGCTGATTAGCACATGTGGATGAAAGCCTGTCATTTACTTTAAGTGCTGTGACACAATCTGTCTTCTAATTAACTGCCGTGGCTGCATTGTCCAAATAACAAAGGAAAGTGGGAATAGCGGTCAGTGATTTAAGAAGTTCTCTGCACTTAAAGCAGACACTTGAGCTCCTGCCTCGCAGTCCTAGAACGCAAATGATCATTAAATCCTGTTGGTGCTTGTTTAGGCCTTACTAAGGTGGATGTTTAAAGGTGTAAAGGAGAAATCCTCGTTAAGAATGCCCTGCTAGTAACAAGTCCCCACTTCTAGAAGCCTTGGGGTTGCTTGCAAGGCCCTAACCATCCTTCCAGTGGTTAGTAATGCATTTGGTCTTGGCCATCTTCTCTTGTAATGAAAACAAATGGTGACTACCTGTCAGCAACGATAAGCTCATCCTGACCTCTGGCACACCCCACCTAGGACACCAACATCGTCTCACTCAAGATGAATGAGCTCAGCTGAGTCGCACAGCTCACACAATTAACTCTCAGCTTGAGTCACAGCTGTCAGAACCCAAGCATGAGCATTTGAGGATGACTAGTTGTTAACTAGTCATCAAAATGATCCTGGGCTTTTGCTTCCCAAGAAACATTTAGAATACTGAACCATGGACAATGACCCAGGTCTGCTGCTCTCTCTTCAGAGCTGTAATCAATTTTTTTTTAATTGAAGTAAGCTAACAATAAAAATGAATTTGAAAATTAAAAAATAAATAAATAAATTGAAGTAAAATTCACATATCACAAAATTCAACATTTTAACCATTTTAAAGTGCACAGTTCAGTGGCTTTTAAGTATATTCAAAAGGTCGAACAAACATCACCACTATCTAATTCCAGAACTTTTCAGTTAACCCCCAAAGAAACTCATTATGCCCATTAAATGACCACTCATTCATGACCTCCCACCCCTAAACCCTGGCAAACACCAGTCTTCGTTCTGTCTCTATGGATTTGTCCATGTGGACACTTTATATAAATGGGACATTAAAATATATGGCCATTTGAGTCTGGCTTCTAGCCTTTTCATGATGTTGTAGAGGTTCATCTATATTGTAGCCTATATCAGAACTTCACCCTTTTTTATAGCTAAATAATATTCCATTGTCTGGATATGCCACAATTTGTTTATCCATTCGTCAGTTGATGGACATTTTGGTTGTTTCCACATTTTGGGTAGTATGAAAGATGATGTTATGAATATTCATGAACAAGTTTTTGTGTGGATATGCTTTCAGTTCTCTTCGGTATACCCAAGATGGGTCATATGGTAATTCTATGTTTAATTTTTGAGGGATCATCAACTATTTTGACAGCAGCTGCACTATTTTACATTCCCACTAGCAAAGTATGAGAGTTTGGGTTTTTCCACATTCTTGTCAAAACTCGTTATCTGACTTTTTGAGTCCAGCCATCCTAGTTGGTATGAAGTAGATCCTGTATCCTATGGACTTTGCTATAAATTCATTTGGGGTGTGTGTGTGTGTGTGTGTGTGTGTGTGTGTGTTCTCTCCTATGTGTGAGACCATGTCATCTCTGAATAGAGAAATTCTTACTCCTTCCTTTCCAATTTGGATGCATTTTCTTTTGCTTGCCTAAATACCCTGCTGGAATTTCTAGTACGCTGTTTAATAGAAGTGGCAAGAGACATCCTTGTCCTGTTTCTGATCTTAGGGGTTCACTATTAAGGATAATGCTAGCTTTGGGTTTTGTCAATGACCTTTATCAAGGTAATGAAGTTTCTATTTCTATTTAAGTATTTTTATCAAGAAAGGGTGTTGGATATTGTCAAATGCTTTTTCTGTATCAATTGAGATGATCTTATGTGTTTTTCCCCTTTATTCTATTAGTGTGATGCATTACACATATTGATTATTTTATGACCCTTGAATTTATGGGATAAATCCCTTGTTGGTCATGATGTATAATCCTTTTAATATGCAGCTAGATTCAGTTTACTAGAATTTTTAAAGGATTTGTCACATCTATATTCATGAGATATTAGTCTGTAATTTTCTTTTCTTGTTAATGTCTTTGGTTTTGGTATTAGGTTGTTACTAACATAACAGAATGAGATAGGAAATATGCTCTCTTCTTCACAATTTTTTGGAGACTTTCGAAAGATTAGTGTTACTTGTTATCTGGTCCTGAGTTTTTCTTTGATGGATTTTTTTTTTAGTATTGATTTATCTCTGTAATAGTCACAGGTCTATTCAGATTTTTAATTTCTTCTTTGAGTCACTTTTGGTAGTTAGGGTATTTCTAGCAATTTGTCCAATTTATCTAGGTTATTCAGTTTCTTGGTATGCAACGAACTGTCCATAGTGTTTGTCAATTTTGTTGCTTTTTATTCACAAAAAACCAACTTTTGATTTCATTGATTATCTCTATTGTTTTCCTATTCTTGATTGATTTTCTTTATCTCCACTCTTACCTTTATTTCCTTTCTTCTGCTTGCTTTGGGTTTAGTTTGTTCTTTTTCTAGTTCTTTAGGTGGAAGCTGAGATTATTGATTTGAGATCTTTTCAATGTAAGAATTTAAAGCTATATAAATTTTGCTCTGAGCACTGTCTCTCATATGTTTTTATGTGTTGTGTTTTCATTTTTATTCATCTCAAAGTATTTTCTAATTTTCTTTGTGATTGCTTCTTTGATTCATTGTTTATGTTATTTAATTTCCACGTATTTGTCAATTTTCCAGATTTCCTCCTGTTATTGATTTCTAATTTCATTTGTTGTGGCCAGGGAAGATACTCCATATGACTTTACTCTTTTTACAAGTATTGAGATTTTTGTTACCTAATATCTGGCCCATTCTAAAGAATGTTCTGTGTGTACTTGACAAAAATGTATATTTTGTTATTAAATAGAGTGTCCTATATATGTCTGTTAAGTCTAGAGGATTTATAATATTGTTCAAGTTCTGTTTCTTTATTGGCCTTCCATCTAATTGTTTTATTACTGAAAATGGAGTATTCTCCACTTTCTACAACTATTATTGTTGTACTGTTTGTTTCTCCCTTCAGTTATATCAAATTTTGCTTCATCTGTTGTTGGGAGCATATTTATTTATAATTGTTATAGTTCTTGATAGATTGACAATTTTATTATATAATGTTCTTCTTTGTCTGTTATAACAACCTTTGTCTTAAATTCTGTTTTGATTTTGGAATAAGGCATTCCAGCTCTCTTTTGGTTACTATTTTCATAAAATATCTTTTTCCACCTTTTACTTTCAACCATTCTTGTGATTTTGGATCTAAAGTGAGTCTCTTACAGACAGCCTACAGTTCACTCATTCAGCAGTGTTATTAAATACCTACTATGTGCTTGAAACTATGTAAGATCTGGATGAGAGAGTTCCTGTGCTCAGTAACTTAAATATTGTAACTTAATACTTAAAAATCTCATAAATATTGTATATAATAAATGGGGAAGAATAAAAGCACTTTGGTGGGTGCCTTCACTTTGTGAAAATCCATCAATCTGTATTAGGTTGTATGCTATTTTCTGTAGGTACATTACACTGTAAGAAACAAATCCCCACCAAAATGCTTTGAGAATTCAAAACAGGAAGAAGTTATTTTCAGTTAAGAGAACAAGGGATGCTTTTCACAAGGAAACGAACTTTTAGGCTTCATGTTGTATTGTTACTGAGAGTTCGTAATAATCAGGATAAGGTGATTTTCTTTTCAGGTAAGCAGATGACATCATTATCACCATCCCTGTCATCACCACTCCTGCTTATTAAGAACTTACTATGTGCCAGCACCAGGCAACAGTTGACTTCTTTGTGCATATCAATCTACTGAAGCCTCATAGCAGCCCCACCAGAGCAGGTTACTCTTGCTGTCTCCATTTGGCAGAGGAAAAGTTGAGACACAGTGAGGTAACATAAGTGGCAAAGCCAAGCTACAAACTGCTCATCTTGTATCCAAACGGTGGCAGTTCTCAAAGTGTGATCCAAAAACCCTCAATGGGTCCCAAGACCCTTTTAGGGGAGTCCATAGGGTCAGAACTATATTTACAATAAAATACTAAAACATAATTTGCCCCTTTCACTCTCATTTTCTCAATAGTGGACAGTGACTATATGATGTGTGCTATCAAAACAGATTGAATGCAGAAGCAGATGTGAGAATCCAGCTGACACTGAATTAAGCCAGACACTGAAGAGATGTACAAAAATGGAAAACAATCCCATTCTTCTCGTAAAATTTTTTGTTGTGCAAAATATATTTTTCATAAATTATATTATTCATGTTAATATTTAATGGACTTACTGCTTTTAATAAATAAATACTTAAATTTTTTCTCTGTTTCAATTTTTAAAATGTTAAATATCTATAGCTGTAACTCACATGAACTAAAGCACTTTGCAGTCCTCAGTAAGTTTTAATGAGCGTAAAGGGGCCCTGAAACCAAAAAGTTCATGCATCACAGCCCTACACTGTTCTGCCTTAGTGGAGTAGCCACAGAAAAGCTGGTTTTGTGGCCATAGCAGCAGCTTTGCAGTCTAATCCACCTCTGTTAGAGATGTGACACATGGAAGTTTCTCCTTCCTTTTCTCCTGTGAAACTGGATGTAATATTTCCGGCATCCTGGGAAGGCTGTGAGAATTACCGTATTTTGCCGGGTATAATGCACTCCTGTGTATAATGTGCACCCATGTTTTTGACCCAAACTTTCAGGGGGAAAAATCTTTCATTTTAATTTTTTAAATCAAATTTCTATTTGTTTATATTTACATACTTGTTTTTTGTGTTATGAAGGAATTTTAGCATGTATTTTTTAACATTATGGTATAAGAAATTTTATGTAACAAGTAATTTACAAAACAAGATCATTTTTTTATGCATATAAAAAAATTTTATGCATAAAATATTTATATATAAAGAAAGATTATCATATTTCCAAGGTATTATTTTGCATACATATGTTGTTACTAATTTCTAGAGTTACACTTTTGACACATAAGCATAAATAAAATAACGAAATACATTTATGTAGATATGTAATTAGTACTACGCACATATAATGTGCATCCTTATTTTTCCCTCACAAATTTGGGCAAAAAAGTGGGCATTATACATGGCAAAATAAGGCAACTGAGAGATGCCACATAAAGGCCTGGAGCCTAGCAAGCACTCAGTGGCACCGATCCTGGACTTGCTCTTGTGTTGCCCACAGGTAATGGACTTTTACTGCCAGTCTTGTGAGACGGCCATGTGTCGGGAGTGCACGGAGGGGGAGCACGCCGAACACCCCACAGTGCCCCTCAAGGACGTGGTGGAACAGCACAAAGCTTCACTCCAGGTCCAGCTGGACGCTGTCAACAAAAGGTGCACCCCTCCCTCGGTCTCCCTAGGGGCCTCAGGGTCTCCTATCTCAGGGGGATAGTAGGTTCCTATCACCTAAATCAGTTCTCCTTCGATCATGGGTTTGTAGTCATAAACTAGTGAGGGATGAGGGTCATCCCTTGCCCCTTGGTAAAATTTCCCTTGTGTTATGAGTGGTGGTGTTTTTATTTTAGGACCTTAGCATCATAACATGAATAAAATATACTCAGGGAAGGTAGTCTCAGGAGATCTCTGAAATCAGTGCCTGAGACCAGGCCCTCTGAGGAGCCTTACGTAGCTGCTATTTTTGCCATACTCGTACTCGTAGGCCCGTTGTGACTGTGACCGGTCCTCTCCGCTTGAGCCAGCAAATGGTACCAAGCAGAGGCTGCTCAGTTTTCCTTATGTTTCACTGCTTCCAGGCTCTTTGGGGAAGGGGACATTGAAATAAAGGAACAGAGTAGCTGTGTGATACATGAGAAAGACCAAAGGAAGAAAATAAATAGCCAGCTGAAAATAAATCTCTTCACTAATAGCTATAATGAGGAACGTGTGGTTATTCTATACTAATTAAAAGAACTTGGGAACTTGCAAGGAGTTTCCAGGAAACGCTTGAGTTTGAATGTTTTTCATGTGATTGGGTTCTCAGCATGGGTGATTATATCTGCCCTAGCTGCCCCGGGGACATTTGGCAGTGCCTAGGAACAATTTAATGTCACAACTGTGTATGTGGTGGGGGCTGCTTTTGGCATCTGGTAGAGGACAGGATGCTGTTAAACTTCCCAAAATAGACAGCACAGTCCCCTACAACAAAGAAGTATTTGGCCCAGAATGCCATTTGTGTCAAATTAGAGAGCTTCAAGGCTTTGTACCATCCATTATTAAAATTAGGTGACTAAGGAGGATTGAAATGGACATGGACCCTCAAAGTCTCTCCTCTCAAAGGCTGTAATGATGCCTTATTCATTTTGTTGTTCAGTTATTACTTTTTAAATATGATAAAAGGCACAGAAAATGTTTTTTGACAAAATAGAGTGTTTAGATAGTTTTTTTTTACTGTTTCTAGGTTGATGTTCAATAATAATGATCTTTAACAACTCTTTTCCAGACTCCCAGAAATAGATTCTGCTCTTCAATTCATCTCAGAAATCATTCACCAGTTAACCAACCAAAAGGCCAGCATTGTGGATGACATCCACTCTACTTTTGATGAGCTCCAGAAGACTTTAAATGTGCGCAAGAGCGTGCTGCTCATGGAACTGGAGGTCAACTATGGCCTCAAACACAAAGTAAGACTCCAGCCATTCGTACAGATCTCCTGGAAGGGACATGATGTCAGGGGCACTTCCTGGCACTCGGTTACTGTGTTCTAACAGCAGCAAAGGGGACTCAAATGGGTCGTTAAGTGTCACTATTGCACAGTAAACAGTAGTTTTCATTTGCTGTCATATCCATCTTTTTTCCTACCTGTTTTCAGCAATACTCTATATGATTCTGTGACCTCAAGTCCCAATTTATAATCTGACACAAGGCGTGGTTGCCTTTGAAGTAATGCTTTCAGGATTTAGGGTTAAACTGGATTGTTTTCCCTCCTGAATTATAATGTCTAATAATCTCTTAATTGCTCTCACCCACACCCGCCTGTTAGTTTACTTCAAAGTGAACCCTTGACTGCAGGCTTTGTTTATTTAATTCTGCATGTCTGATCACAAAACCAGGGAGGAAAAGCTTCTGAGATTCAGGTGTGGACAGTTTTCGTTTGTTTGGTTTCTGTTCCTGTAGGTGGTAACAGGGGAGTTTGGGACATTGAGGAAAGATACTGGATAATGAATATCTCAGATGTCAGGCATAGCAGTCTGCCAACCTCTCGGTGGTGACGTTGTGCCTGGACCTATCAAAAATACATGACCCAGGAAATATGTGTGTGGGAGAAACCAGGGCGAGGCGGAAAGGAAAGCGAGAGCCCTGGGAATGCAGTGTAGGCCGATGCATCAGAATCCGGTTCACGGGCTGAAATTGCACATTCGCTGCCGAGCGAGTGGCAGCAGTGTGGGCGGGCGCGGAGCGGGTTCTGGCCAGCGGGGAGCTCTGTTTCGTGTGGCCGCGCTCCAGAGCTGCGGGAGGCACTCACCCGGCTCGGTGTTGCCCGCAGGTCCTGCAGTCGCAGCTGGATACGCTGCTCGAGGGGCAGGAGAGTATTAAGAGCTGCAGCAACTTCACGGCGCAGGCGCTCCACCATGGCACCGAAACGGAGGTGCTGCTGGTGAAGAAGCAGATGAGCGAGAAGCTGAACGAGCTGGCCGACCAGGACTTCCCGCTGCACCCGCGGGAGAACGACCAGCTGGATTTCATTGTGGAGACCGAGGGGCTCAAGAAATCCATCCACAACCTCGGGACCATCTTAACGACCAACGCCGTCGCCTCCGAGACGGTGGCCACGGGCGAGGGGCTGCGGCAGACCATCATCGGGCAGCCCATGTCCGTGACCATCACAACCAAGGACAAGGACGGGGAGCTCTGCAAAACCGGCAACGCCTACCTCACGGCGGAGCTGAGCACGCCCGACGGCAGTGTGGCCGACGGAGAAATCCTGGACAACAAAAACGGCACCTACGAGTTTCTGTACACCGTCCAGAAGGAAGGGGACTTCACCCTCTCCCTGAGACTCTACGACCAGCACATCCGAGGCAGCCCGTTTAAACTGAAAGTGATCCGGTCAGCCGACGTGTCGCCCACGACCGAGGGCGTGAAGAGGCGTGTGAAATCCCCGGGGAGCGGTCACGTGAAGCAGAAAGCTGTGAAAAGGCCAGCAAGCATGTACAGCACTGGGAAGCGGAAAGAGAACCCCATCGAGGACGACCTGATCTTCCGAGTGGGTAAGGAGCAGGCTGAGCGTCGCTCTGCTTAAGGGGCCGCTGGGCGGCGCGGAGAGGGCATTGCAGGCCGCGCACCTGGAGGTGTAGGGAGACGCTGGGGCGGTGTACCAGGTGAGCTTCTGGGGTCTCTGCGTCTGGAGCTGCGATTGCTTCATCCCTGCTGCTCCTCCTTTGCCTCCTTGTCCCCACTCTGTCCCTCTTCCTCCCCTTCGCCCCTCTCCCCCTCCCTCATTCTTTTTAACACACACGACTGCGTGTTCGTTATAGAAAATTTGAAACTGAAAATAAGCAATAAAGAAAAAGGAAAGGAAGAAAACAGAATTAGAAAAATCACAGCACTCATGATCTGGAAAATGTAAAGGAAGTGTTGGCAGTCTTTGACCTCCTCCCCATGGGCTCGGCTTAGAGTCCTGCCTAACCCAAAGGCAGAGCGATCATATCAGATAACTTGGTGGGTTTCTCAGAAACCTGCCAGCTCAGGTGGGCAGAGGATCTGATGCCTCCGCGTCACCCCTCCTGCACTTCTGTGAGTGCGGGGGGTGGGGGACACCTTGCGTTCCAGGTTGCATTCACCAGGGTGAGCAGCTGCAGAGGGGGAGGGGGAGGGGGAACCCGGAGACTGGAATGGGGTTGGGGCAGAAGCTCTGCAGGATGAGACAAGCGATTTGGGTGTGCACATAGCCCTTCCCTTGTCTGATTTATTGCCTCTGGTTTTTTAAATATCAAAACAAAATTAGTTGATTGAGACCAATGTTATTTTTATCTACTTATTTTCTCAGTTGAAAGCAAACTAAATGTAAACAACACAGAATTTGATCATTGTAAAGAAAAAAAAGTTGGCATTCTAGTTACTGTATGCAAAAGTAACTGTGGCCTGCTTCTCTTTCTGCCTCTTCAGTCCTACCTCACAGTATCTCTAAAAGAGCACAGCATGTATAGGAACTGGCTCAGGTAGAAAAACAATTCTGTGATTCAGATAGCTTGGGGAAACCTTAGCTTAAGTGAAGGAAACAGATTTTTTTTTTTTTAACTGCAGAGCCTTTAGAATCTGCGGGTGTGCACTTTAAGTCTCCAAGGCAGAGGAGGGATAACAGGCAGCCCTTCCAAACCTTTCTGAGCATAGAAGCTTTTCCATGCAACATCTTGAGGAAATAAGACTCCTTGGTACATTCTTGGGCAAACGCTGCGCTGGGTTAATACCTTAGGCTGAATCTTGGTAAAAATCTTGATGTCATATATAAATTGTCTGCTCAGAACATGGAGGCCTTGTACATTTATCAGCCAGTGTTCAGTGTGGGTGCAGAAGTCGTCGATCTGCCCAAGCAGAGAGGATGAGCTCGTGCAGGCACAGGAATGGGAACCTCCCAGATCTGCCACTCTGGTTCTGCCACTTATTTGAACCTTGGGCAGGTCTCTCAGCTTCCCTGGGCTTCTGTTTCCATGTCCATCAAATGAAAATGCAAAAATATCTGCTACTGAGAACTGTTCTGAGTTGCAATCTTAATGCCTAAATAAGTGAGAAGTATTGTATTTGCACAGGCAATTAAGGCTGTTAGATTTTCCCTGCTACCTTTCCTTCTACAAAAATTTAACTCACTGCTACCCATTGACTTATATTAAGAACAAACTCAGTCTCAAATTCAAGCCTCCCCTCCACCAGCCGAGGGACTGCAGTCTCCTTCCCCAGGCCGTGTGCAGGAGGAGAAAGGCACAGATCTGGGTCCAAATCCTGATTCTCTTGGCCAGCTGGGCAACTGGCTTACCCTTTCTTAACCTGGTTTCTTCCTCTGTAAAATAAAGGGAATGAAATGTTACCTAACTCTTAGGGTTGCTGTGGGGGTAGAGGGAGAGAGACTTCTTGTGAAACGGTTGCCACTTGCCTATGCATGGTAAATGTTCAATTAATGGTAGCTATTATTTTACTATTGTTATTATTATCAATAATCATCATGCCCACCTGTGATTCTCACCTGAGGAAAGACATCTCTCTTAGGGGTGTTTAGAGATGAAAGACCTGAGATCGCCTCCCTCAAGGAACTTACAGTTTGGGGTGACAGAGTATGACCAGCTAACTCTAATGGGTCAGATGATGGATGGAAAGCCACAAAAATGAGAAGAAACATAATCAGGACATGCATTAATGAGTACGTCTCATCCAAGTTGACAGATGGAAATGGCATCCCAGACAGAGGGACAGGTGTGAAGGGCAAAGGCAAGGTGGAGGGGAGTGGACATGATTGCTATCTCAGGGGACTACATCCTGTGAGAAGATGCAGGCTGAGCAGAGGTCAGAGGGCTGGTGGGGGTGAGGGCGGTGGCTGGAGATGAGACAGTACTAACTCGCCCAGAGCCCACTGCTCCGCGAATGCACTCCGGGTTTCCGCACCTGGGCACCTCCATCTGTAAATTCTTTCCCCAATTTTATCCTTCCCTCAAGTGCCACCTTCTCTTGTAGAAGCCACTGTGATTATTATTGTTTATGCAGGGGTTTTATGTCCCAATCAGATTATAAATTACTTCAGGTCAGGGGTGATGTCTTCAATCATTTATAATCCCTCAACAACACCCAGAAGAATACTTTGCGTAAGTGTTAATACTTTGACCACTTGAAGTAGGATTAAGCTGTGACCTCCTGCATGATTTAACTTCCTGCTCACCACTGTTTGCAGCCCAGGGACACACAGACCAGGTAACAATGCACTAAGCTCCAAGGCAATCGTGACATGTATTCCCTGCATGGAACTATGCTAGGCATTGTCAAGACAGCCAGTGCTGTCCCTTTTAAGAACTTGTCTGCTCTTCATGTATACCATTGGCTACAAATGCAAAAAGGTATTTAGAAGATTTCAACTTTCTTTTAGTTATAACTTTGTTTTAGAATATTAAGTTTCTCTATGTAGTCAGGCTCTTAAGGTGCATGACAATAAAACACTCATGATTCGAGCAGTCCATTTGGGCACGAGTTAAAGCCTGCCACATGTAATCCAGAATCCACTGAAACTCAGCTACACATCTGAGGTGGCACTAGTGATTCTGCTGTTGCCTCAACTGTTCTCATACATACTGAGCTTCCTGTAGCACTGATTTTGTGCTAACAGATACATAGTTTCCATAATACATGTGTTAGGGTTCGTACAACAATCGTAAGTAACGTGTTCATTTTGTGTATTCATGAAAGTGAGTCATCACTTTCTGGGTGGTATAATAGAAGATTTTCAGGGATGAATTTGACTCGGATTTTCACTTTTTCATGGATTATCCAGCCCCCTGGCTAAATGTGACTTTGCTGTTGGAGTACCTTCTATGTGCCAGACTCCTGACTGGGTCCTGGTACGAGAAGAGGGATGAGATTCTGACTCTGACCTGGAGGAGGCCGCAGTTTGGGAGACAGACATGGAAAGAACAAACCTCAGTCTGAATCAAGGCACAGGGGTTAGGGTGGAATGGGGAAGGAGGCTGGCACGCAGTAGGGCATTCAGGAAGGTTCATGGAGATGACATCTAAACCTCAGCTGACTTTGAAAGAGTCCTCCTGCTGGAAGTAGAAAAGGGTGTTTTACATGAAGGAAAAGCAGGTGCAAATGCATGAAGGTGAGAAGCTGAGCAGTTCAAGGAACTGCAAATGATTCCATCAAATGAAGTGACATAGAAGCAGAGAAAAGGTTGTGTTGCCTTGAGAAGGATCTGGGGCTGTGTTCTGTATACCTGTGCTTCTCAAAGTGTGGTCCATAAACCCCTTGGATTCCTTGGGGTGCTTGGTAAAATGAGAATGCCTGGATCCTGAACTGCATTTACAGAATCAGAACCTCTGCGGAAGGGCTGGGAATCCGCCTTCCGGAAGTTCCGATGACGTTTATGCACGCTGAAGTTTGAGAACCATCATTACATTTGAACGGTGTCCTGCAATGTAGTGACTTACTGAGATTCCCATCTCCAGAGAGCCTGGGCACATTATAGGGCATCTGTCAGAAGTGTCGCCTGGGCAGCAGGAAACTGCTTTCTCTTGCAGTAGTCCACAAGAGCCGGAAGGAGTGATGTGGTGCCCTGGAGAGGGAATAGCGATTTACAAGAGGAAGTGGGCGGGGCCTGGTGGCCAAATCCTGCGTCTAGCTGTTTGACTTGAGTGCAGGAGGGATGTAAGGTGGTCGAGTGATTGATGGCTAAGGCTCTGTACTCCGAGGCGAGACTGCCCTGGGGTCCAGCCCCAGGGCTGCTGCTTTCTTACCTGTGCAATCTTGGGTAAGTTACTTAACCTCTCCGTTTTCTCCATAAATGGGGATGAAAAAAAACCTACCTAGTAGTGGTGTTGTGAGGATTAAATGAATTAATACCCCAAAGAGCTTAGAAGAGTGACACTTGAGTAATGTTCAATGCATTTTAGAGAGGCAGACTAGGTAATACCAGTTAATGCATTCATAGTTGTGATATAAAATTATGAATAATAGTTAACCTGAGAGTTAAGAATATAGTGAGTAGAGAGCTAAAAAGCCTGAGTGCTTCCATCTGAATCCCAGCCTGCTATTTATTAGCCATGTAATTTAGGGAAAATTATTTAACTTGTCTGTGCTCCGGAGGGATGATCTTAACACATAACGTCACTTGGTGAGATTTAAAGTAATACACATAAAGGCTTAGAATGGTGCAGGCACTTAGTAAGGACTCCATGCATATGACTGTTGCTGTGTTGTCATTTCAACCCAGATAAGGGGACTGAGAGGAGGAGGGGTGCCTTTCAGCCTTGACCACCCACCCAGGTTGCAGGGTACCATAGGCAGTTTGGAGTATGGGTTTGGAGTTCAGCAAAGAAGTCAGGGCTAGAGACCAACTTGGAAGTGAAAACTATCCAGAGGTTACTTTAAATCATGAGTTTTAATGAAATGTCAAAGATGGGAGTTATGGTTCAAGGAGACATGGAAAAGGGACGTGCATTCTCCGAGCTAAGCATTGTGCGGTCGACTTCTCTGTCAGCTTACTTAAAATCCATAGTAAGGAGAGCACACTTTCCATTCCTCATGTCCCCACAGTATCATGTATCTGCTACAGCATCGTTTGTGGCATGCTGGCCCTCAAACCACCTCCCAGCTCTGTTTAGTGACTTCATGTTGGTAGCTTGAAATCGGCCGGGATGGGAGGAGCATTCATGCTCTAGAAATAGGCAGCCGCTACAATCAGCCTTCCCCAGCCCCTGCCTTTCAAGAGCCCAATTACCAGGACAACATATCATTGTCCTTATCATTGAAGGAAAGGAGGTCCCAAGAGCTGGGGCGGGCCCACGCTGTCTGTGACTTGGATGCCCGTGCCTTCTCAATTGCACAATGATTTCTCTTCTCTAAAATGTCCTTTAACAACTGTCGTTTTTCAATGTTGAGATATTTGATACCTCCCACGCCCGAAAACTTAATTATATGCCTGCTGCGAATGAGTTATTGTGTTATTCTGTTATAATACTGTGTTGCAAAACAGTCAGAATGAGTTGAGGGAAGGAGCTTAGAACATCTGTTGATGATGATTCCTTTGCACTGTCAGAGTTTGCTGACTAGAAGCCATGAGCTTGGTGTTGTCAGCTGCTAAAGAAAGTCACTGAACAAAGAAGACAGCCAGAAGATGTGGGAGGGAGTGAAAGAATGTCAGCTGAGTGGTTTCAAATGATGTAATTCACACACCATACCTTAGTGAGTCCATGAGAAGTAGTGAATGAAACACTCATTTGTCCTCTAGCGCAGTCTGCTGTCTTGTAATATCAAATGGATGTGTAAAACCACTTAGCATGAGTTCAGAGGCTCTACCACCGCCTACAATCTTCCGTCTCTAAAACCTCTGAGAAAGGAGATTGTGCTCATTTGGCACCAGAGGTCCTAGTAAGAACCCTGCACTCACCCTTTGAGCATCTCATCCTTGGGAACTTCTCTTGCATGTCAAGTGGAAGAAGATGCCACGGTATTTACTGAGTGCTGGGCACTGTGCTGTGTTAGAGGCGCAACGACCAGCAGGACAGATGCTGCCTCTGCCCTTGGGAAGCTTACAGTGTAGTGAGGGAGACAGTTAGTTACACAGTTAAAATACCACATGATACATTATGGAGTTTTCTAAAGGATTAATGGAGAAATCATGATCCATGTGAGCCCAAAGCATAATTACCCTCACTTCAGACACCTGGTAGTCTAAAATAAAGAAGCATTGTGTATATAAGAAAAAAATAACTATTATGTAAATCTCCTCATTTCCTGCTCAGAAAAACCCAGGTTTTAGTCTTTCCTCTGTCTCTACTACCTTTGTGACGTGTCTAACTTCAAATTCACATCTATAAAATGGACCGATAATATTTATCCTGCTAACTCATGGGGTTGTTACAAGTGCATGAGAGAAAGTATATGAAAATACTGTAAGTATTACTGAACATTTCATTTTCCCATGATGTAATCCAGGCTGTAAATAGCTCAGTCATTAATACTTCATTTAGCCAGTGTTTGCTAAGCATCTTCGTGGTTGAAGACCCTGTATTAGACCCTGTATTTGGCTCAGTTCGATCCTCCTGCATTATCCCATTCTAAGATTCATTTAGCATTAATTTTCTCATTAATTTGGAGTGGGGATAAAAGGAATTGCAGTTGCTGATTCCCTGTTTTAGTCCAGGGCCTTACTACTTTACTTCTGTAATCTTCCTGGAGGCATGGGTGGAAGTGACCAGGAAGAACATGGATGAGAAGCTGTTGGCTTAAAAACTCATGTTGTGCTTCAGAGACTGGTTTAACATCTGGAAAAACAAGTTTAATTATCTTATGGAATTGTCAAATTGTTTATAATTACTTTTAAAATTTGTGTTAACTGCTTTACTACTCAAACGTAACCATCAAATGAAACCTTCTGTGTCAAAGTAGAGGGGACAAGATTTCACACATACTCAATATGAGTTACATTTTACAGTCATTACAAAAGAACTAGTTTTCATTATATATCTAGAATACTTTGGGAGGGGGGTCTGTCCTACAGGTTAAATAGAATTTACTAAAAATCTTGAAGGGAATAGCATGATCCCAACTTACTTGTAACTTCTGTAATTTCTATTTTATTTTGGTCACAAAAACACTTTATAAACACTCGACTGTGGGTATTTTAGTATAATGATGATATGCTGTAGTTCTGCATCATTACTCAACATTAAGATTTTTCTAATTTAAGTTCTAGTAAAGAAAAAAAATTGTCAGCATTAGTTGTCCTTGAAGAGTATGCCAGTGGTTTCCTTTAATCCTCAGGGGTAACACTGTTGATCCTACTGTGCTTAAAAACCACAAATAGAGTTTTTAAAAGAACGATGCTCAATAATTCTGACAAGACAAAAGATGCTCATTAGAATCAAAGGATGTTACCAGTAATGCCAGTAGCAGCTATTTGGAAACCGAGCCATGTGGCTTAAGGAAAAAGACTTTTAAGAACCAACATTATCAAATTAAAACAGCAATGCCTGTTCCATGTAGCTCTTTTAAAAATGCATAAGGCATCTTGGACTAACACATGTGCCTCTCCAACCCTGTGATTTTATTTATTAATACACGTGGGACAACAGACTCAAGCTCCGGTGAGACCAAGAGTAACAACTGCGCCAACACCTCACCCTGGAGCTCAGTAGAGGTTGGAGAACCTTCTCCCTCGGGTTCCATTGCACTTGGGACCCAGGATTGGCTGGTACCAAGCGTGTCACATTCATTGCAGTGGACGTGGAGTCTTCCTCTCCTTGTCCTGAATGATACTGATATGGAGTCCAGCTAAATGTCTCCCCCAAAATACAATTATTTCTGTTTCTGCCAACACACAAAAGTGTATTTATTTCTACAAAGAAAAAAAAAAGTCCTCATATTTTTGGCTCAGATGTATTTTTCCTCCTTCAGCATCACCTCTATATCTTCAAAAGGAAAATTAAATCTCTTTGACTAAGTCACCCGTGAACCTCTCCTAAGGCACTCTCCCAGCGCCTCCCATTTTTCCTTCCTTTCAAACACCAAGTACAGCTGCCTGCAGAGCCTTCTCTCAGCAGAATAGGCTGTGTCCCAAGCAGGATGCACAAAGGGTTAAACCAAGGAGGGCAGCAGGCAGATTTTTGTTCCCTACCTGCACCAGAAGGACAAACAAACCAGTGTCTATCTGCTCTGTCCAGGGGCTTCTTATTCCCTTCCCCGTTTCCCACACCCCCGCCCCTACTAAGTAGGTTGACCAGACGTACCCTTTTAAACGACCCAGAAGACAACTGTACTGCCCCGTTCGAAACGGTACGTCTGGGCAGCCTACCGCTAAGGCACGGCACACTCCCGGTCTTCCATAAGCGAGGACCTAGCACAGCTGGGCTCTTCATACAGAGCCACCTCTTATTTTGTTTCTATTCCAAGACAGTTGTACAACTCTGGCTTTTTAAATGATGTTTCTTTCCTCGGTCCTTAGTTCTTCATCTTGCTAACGTCCATGCTTTTGTTCTTCCAAGCTTTTGAAAATTAAGTTGTTATTCTTAAGAAACCCCAGCCTTGCCTCCACTACCTTTAAAAAAGTGTTTATAAACTGAACATTGTAGAATTGTTTCTTTTCCCAGTCCTTCAGTTTTGCTGACCTATTAACCAGCTATTAATATTACTATTCAGCCATCACTTGCCTTGCGCCCCACCAGCAGCTACCAACACAGGGTTTTTCAAGCACAGTAGCTGATCCCATATTCATGCATATTACAGGGATTCTGTGTGGGTCAAGTATAAAGAAATCGGCTCTTTGAAATAAAACAGTTTCCATCTCCACAATGTGGAAGACTTTCTTTTGACGATCTGGACCTCACATTTTTCTTTCACATTCGTGAGAGTATGTAAGATACCGAGGTGGTGAGTAAACATAAGAAAGTCCAGGATTTCAATAAAACAACTACCCTGTGGGTCCGGCAAGAATCAGGTGATCCAAGATGGTTCTGCAAAGAAATTCTGTTACTGATTTTAGTCTGAGGTTAATTCCATCACCAGTTTCACTTCCTAACCTAAAAATCTGGTTTCAAGCGTCTAACCATTCCTAAGCACGTGTGTAGGTGAAACGTCTGTCTGTGTCTTTACCTACTCTTTCCTAAGGCCCTGCTTTGATGTCTGAAAATAAAATATCAAACTGCTCTTTTGCATGTAAGTAAATTATAAAATTGAAGTATAGCTTTCACTCTCTATGAAAACTTAAACCCCTTTCCTGATCATTTCTGAGCAAAATTTATCTATTTCCATCCATTATTATTTACATGGTCCCATTGAAGTGACTTACAATGTAAACACTTCTCTTGAAACAAAAACACTTGTGCTATTTTTTTCTCCTGTCTCATCTCTCCCATTAAAAAAAAAAAAGTGAGTAAAGATGAAACTTTTAGATTAATTCATTTTCATTTGTCTTTCTTACCTATTTTATCCAGAAAGTGCTCTGGCAGGAAGGATATACAGAGATACTGAATCTGTGAAAATAATACAGAGGTAAATCCAGTATATGAAAATCAGCCTGCCACTTTTATAACATCTGTGTCTTTACGGTTTGTTAAATGCCTTAAAGTCAAGTGTCCAGGGTTCTAAGAGCTGCTGAGTGAGGGGGTGAGATTTTGACAAAGCTCTAACACCAGGCCCTGCTATTTGCATATCCTCAATGGTAATGTTTTTATTATTGTGTCTTGGAATTTAAATGTATTTCAATCATGTGAATATGCAGCTACAACTTAAGAGAAGATTGGCATTTGCCTAAAAAAGTGATTTTTCAAAGACTTAATTGGTCTTGTAGAGCTTAGCCGCAAATGGATTATCATGCAGAAGGTTCTCTTTTTTTTTTTTTTTTTTAAGAATAATTTAGAAACAATGCATTCTCAGGTTACCTGTGGAAGGCTGAATAATTCTCTTGCTGAAACTGAGAAATTGAATTCTTAATTAGATTAAGTTCCCTGGTTTTTACCATTTATTTTTAGGTACCAAAGGAAGAAATAAAGGAGAATTTACAAATCTTCAAGGAGTAGCTGCATCTACAAGTGGAAAGATATTAATCGCAGACAGTAACAACCAATGTGTGCAGGTATGACCCCTAATTGTATACTGTTAACCACTTACTTTGATAAAATAGGTACAGTTGTATATTTTCTTACTTAAGACTTGAGGTACATAGGACAAGGAAAGAAAGGGAAGCTTACAACGTGTGTATGGATTTTACTTCAAATAGAATTTGCAAGTTCTGACCTGTAGTACATATGAGAAAGGTGCTGGTCTGTTTCTTTCACACTAATTTCTGTGTGAGTTCTCATTTCAGTGAATGTAATTTGTTTTACAGATATTTTCCAATGATGGCCAGTTCAAAAGTCGTTTTGGCATACGAGGACGCTCTCCCGGGCAGCTGCAGCGGCCCACAGGGGTAGCTGTGCATCCCAGCGGGGACATAATCATTGCAGATTATGATAATAAATGGGTTAGCATTTTCTCTTCAGATGGGAAGTTTAAGGTAAGATAAACTAACAAATGGTCACTAACCAATAGAGAGAATGAATAAGAAATACAAGATGAAATTGTCTTTTTTTTTTTGAGCTCCAATTAAAACAGTCAAAATTCTTTATATTCTTGACTGTGTTATGTCTAAGTTTTATGAAGTGAAAGTAACAATGATATTGTCATAATCTTCTCGGCTATATCCTAACTATGGCTTCAGTTTATAAAGTTATTAGGTTACTTAGTGCTTTTTATACCATCACAGTTACCTCAGTTCAATGAAAAACAACAGTCTTTAGACAAAGATTATTAAGAGTCAATTTATAGTTCCTGAATTAACCTAAAGTCTGTCATCTGTGAAGTGCCTTCTACTTTCTCAGACATGTGATAGATGAACAAAATTCTAAGTATGGTCCCTACTTTTTAAAAATATATATGCTCCTTGAGAAAAAAGATTCACACACAAGAAATGACAGGAAACAAGTCATGTCAGACTTTAATCAGTCATGAATTGTTTGGTATAATCTAAAGTCATAGTGTAAAGAGTATCCCACAGGAATTGGAAAGACAAGAAAATAAGGCTGGCTTCTTGGAGAAAATGTGAGCTGAGCCACACTTTGAGGGAATCCCATCATTTCACATGGTTGCTGTCACTCACAGCACCATCTTATGTATTTTTCAGTAAGTCATCTAAGAGTAGAAAGCTCTCTGGTGATACAGAAATTTCTCTTCTAAGATCTCATCAAAGAATATTACCATCCAGCCCATTTTCTACACTTGTTCACAAGATTATGAGACACTTTGTCAAAGATGTTGTTGAAGACTGTGTGCTGCATGCATTCTATATTGCTCCTGTTCAGCCTTCTAGAAGCTTCTCTTTTAGTTGACAACATGCACTTTAATTCAGACAAATCAAGCCTTTGGAATCCCAGATCTGTGGCTTACTGTTAGGTCTTTGGCAAATTATGTCACTTCCTTGAGGCTTAATAACCTCATATTTCAAATTTGGATTTAAAAATGTATCTCATAGGATTTGGATAAGGATCAAATGAGATTTTATTTAAAAAATTTTTGTATGCCTGTATGAATTAGGCATCTAAGGAAGGTTCTTTTCCAATCTTCTGGTAATGCTGTCCAAAAAAATGTCTACTTGATCAGCTATGGTTTGGGTTTCATGAACCCATACCATCTCTTGGGGTCATCATTTCCTCGTTTCAATGTTCAGGGATGATGCTCTTCATAAACCATTCTGGAATCCTGAAGATCGCACAAAGTTCACTTGTTAATGTCTTATTGGAGGAATTTATATTTTCCTCTTTAAAGTTGTTAGATCACTACAGTTATATAATTTATTTTATCTTAATATTAAATTTATTGGGGTTACATTGGTTAGTAAAATTATATAAGTTTCAAGTATACAAGGCTATAATAATACATCATCTATACAGTCATATAATTTTTATTTAAAAGTTACATAATTATTAATTCTTGGCTTGCAGTCTATGTTTTGTGTGGGGCAGCATCTTTTCAATCTAGGAGAATAAAAAGCTACTCTTTTTAATTCCACCGTATTACACCCATTTCTTCAGTTACCCTTGATTTATTTTGTCCCACGTGTAATGTACTGTCTCTGTATGATGGCCATATGCACAGAACCATCTCTCACCTTTCTGTATTTCTAACTTCTTCTCCTTCTTTTGTGTTTTCCTAATTGTATTTGTTGTAAGCCATACCCAAATATGACAACTTTAACATCAACAGAATGAAAACTATTCAGAGACCTCTTGAAAATATCCATCTAGTTTGGAGACAACCCATTGCTTTGTTTCATACTCCAGCAAAACCATAACTTATCTTTTTAAATTCAGAAACTAAAACTAAAATAGGTATTGAATCAGGAGTTTTCTATCTATTATATTGAAATATTTGTATTTAATATGTTAAAGCATATTGAAACAGAAGTTTTATATCTAAGAGAGAAGGGTTTCCTGAATTAAGCATTTTTCATTCAGTGGTTCAATATTCTGTCTGTAATAGATACTCTTCCTGGAAGAACTGGATTCTCCTAGTTTCCATACTATTGGTAATAATTGGAATAAATGCTAAAGAACAGTCGCGCCCCCTAGAGGACTGGGGAAATGGACACGGTTCAGTTTTAACATGCCCATCCCCCCCACCCCCCACCCCACTTTTGTTTAAGATAGATGGTGATCAAAATTCAGTTAGAAGGATAGCAAGTAAAAACACTTTGGTACTGTAAGAGGAGTTCATCCAAGTGTGATATCCATGAGCATATACTGGGAGATACTTATTTTCTTCTTTGATGGGATTCAGAAACATTAAACAGATTCTCAGAAAGACAAACCTTTGACGTAAATGTGTGTTCTTTGTATTTATTCCTAGTAGTTCTAGGGAGATAGCATCTTCTGTCCATTTTTTCTTTTACTCACTAACTTCTTAGCCTTAATAGGCATGCCTCTAATTTTTTCCTTCCCATCTTCCCTACTGACTTATATCTTCTGGTCCATCTCGGAAACTTTTGTAACTCCAAAACAGATACAGAGGTCCCTGGCCGCTGTATTATAAAATATCTCACCTATTCCTTCTTCATTTTAAGGACCTATTTGTTGAGCTGAATATTTTAACTTAACATTTCCAGTAACAGAGTCTGAATTATCTTTGCTTCCTAGTCTGTTTAAGGCAGGGGATACACCATCAGGCCTAATGCGCTAATTCTTTTGTCACTTGGTAGCATCAATGCAACTAACCCAGAACTGATGGAGGGAAGTGGAAGGAAAAGAGGTTTTGCTTCAACATTTAAGTTGTTTTCTTTTAGAACCGCACTAGTTCTCACGACAGGATAGAATGACAGCAATCCTTTATTTTCTGTTTTTAATGCTACATAATTACCAGCCACTTGGTGTTATTATATGGCTGAGTCATTCCAGTAACAACTAGTATTCATAATGTTAGTTAGTAATAGTATTCTTGTTTTAATAATTAGTCTTCTCTCTTCTTTTTGATCCCTACTGACATACCTTCCATTCTGACATGAAAGGAAGTACACAGTTTCTTTGCAGGCTGTTAATGATATAGTCTCTTGGATCTTTGTGCTGGATTGCGGAATCAGACTCAAATTTATACGACAGATTCCCCTGCCAGAATGCCACTGTTCCTTTTCTAAGTAAATCTCTCTTTGTTCTAAAGAAATAAAATCTGAATCTCAGTCATTTATAAACTTCTAAGAATAAAAGATTATAGAAAGTAAAGCTATACAGGCACTTACGTACACCCTGTAGTCTACTCAGAAAAATGAATAGGATTTAAAATGCGTATGGTATATGTTAGATAGAAATTTAATGCTTTCCTCCTATTATAAAACACTGTAACAACTGGATCAATCTATTTAATCATCATTTTACCCTATAATAATAATAGAGTTTTTAACTTACTATGCTAAAGAAATATTGGTTGAGTACCTATTAGACACAAGAAGTATGCTGGGATCTGAGTGCACGGTGCTGGATAAAGCAGACAAGACTCCTGCCTGTGTGGAACTTAATTCTAGTGAAATTCAGTGACAAATGCCTGGTAATTTGGATAGGAATTATGATATATAATAATGACCATCAGAGTTTCCTTTTAATGACTGCTTAGTATGTGCTATACTCTATCTTAAACACTTTACCTACATTGTTTTACTTTAATACATATTCCAAAAATACCATTGAAGGTAACTGAGGTCATTTTTTGACACTTCGATACAGAAGGAATCTGAAGCTTAAGGAAATTAAATCTGTTTGTGGTATACCAGGTGTGTCCAAGGCAAGCCACAGCGGACAGACTTTCTACTCCTAATTCAATCGTCTTCTGCTATACCACACTGCCTCTTTAGAAAAGAACTGTGATCAGTCAGTTAAGGGGATTCCAGACATTTCTGGTAGTGATCCCGTTTTAAAAATAAGGATTTCATATAAATATCAGTGGCGAATAATGGATGTGACAAAGACAGTTTTCCAAGACAGTAGATGATGGTAACATTTAGGTGTGTGCTCCTCTGTTTGAACATTCCAGTAAATGTTTTACTAAGACACATGTCTGTCTTCATGTTCTGCAGTGTTTTAAACTTCACTTCTGTACTTGTTTCTAACAGACAAAAATCGGATCAGGGAAGTTGATGGGGCCCAAGGGAGTCTCTGTGGACCGCAATGGGCACATCATTGTGGTGGACAACAAGGCTTGCTGCGTATTTATCTTCCAGCCAAACGGGAAGATAGTCACGAGGTTTGGTAGCCGAGGCAACGGGGACAGGCAGTTTGCAGGTACACGCAACAGTAACATGTAAACCCCCTCTCTATGCCTCTTCCGCTCACATGTGCATGATGTGGCAGCAGGCTGAAGATGCCTCACCCCCGGTATGTTTGCTGGCCCTTGGAAAAGATACTGGGGCATGAAAGCTGAGCAGAAGCATGGCAAGGTGGTGCTTCTCACTCAGTAAGTTTGACTGCAAGCATGTGTGATTGGTGGCACTGTACAGCTCAGAAGTCTAATCTTCAAATGTTGATAGTAAAGAAAATACAAAATTTGAAATAAAATATGTTTAAATGCGAATGTTTGAGGAACAATGGAATAACTCCTGTTTCCACCTAGCTGGGGCTTTATGTAAAGAGTCTGTGGATGAGAATTTTTTCACCTTTCCAGGTAATTAGTGGGAGTTGGGAGGATTTGCTGAGTATGGAAGGGCAGTCTCTTTTATTTCTCTTTTTGGTGTACCACTTGGTAGTCGCAAGCTTATGCTTTGTTTTTCACACCTGTGAGAAGGGACAGAAAACAGTTATTAAATTCCTTTTTTGAAAGGATGCTTTTGGCATTTAATCTTAATTTGCATACTCTTTCTTTGTGCTTTGTCTTGAGTTCTGCCAAGTTCTGAATGTCACCTAAAATCATAAAGTGTGGGTTTTCTGCTCTACTTTTTAAAAAAACATTATACATTTAAGTCTTTTTTTTCCCCTCAATGCTAAGAGTTACCATGTCTTTCCTCAGTGGGAACTGAGGACTGTAAAGTGGCCAATACACACTCAGGGAAGCTGGCAGATGTGACATTCAGATGGTGGTTTGGAGGATGGGTTTGGATGCTTATTGCTCATCCCATGTCATTAGGGCTTCTGAAACTCTTAGCTTGATGTGGAGGAAGTCAGAGTAGAAAGTCACAAGTGTGGAAGATATAGAGGATCCATGTTATCTGGAGCCAGAGGTCTGGCTGAATGAGATTTCAAGGACTGAAGCTAAACTTCGTTCTTTCTTAAATAACTAAGTACTGCCCTCAGTTGTGTAACTGCTATGTGGTTGTAATCATTTTAGTTCTTATGGTCATCATGGTTTTTTTTCCATCTTTATTGCAGGTCCCCATTTTGCAGCTGTGAATAGCAATAATGAGATTATTGTTACAGATTTCCATAATCATTCTGTCAAGGTACTATGAACACATTGATTATTGTTAACTTTCAACTGTTTTTATTGAGAAGTCAGTCTGGGAGAAAAATAACGTAATGCTCACATATACACACAGGACGTAAAGGAGTTAACCTCAAAGAGCAGATTTTTGCTTCTCCTTAAAGAGCAGGTTTTAATTTAGATGTAGACACTTTGGAGAATCAGACAATTGAACGAAATAATGGTGGCAATAAGTTTCGTAATCTGAAACTACTGTAAATGGAGAAGACTTGAAAATTATTTTTGAAAAAGCAATTGCTTGAACTTGGAGAGGCAGAACTTTCTGAAATGTAATACTTTGTGGCTATTTAATAATTAAAACAAAAGCACTTTTTTCCATTTTCTGCATCATAAGGCCTTCCTAACAAAATTAAATATTAGAACTCTGGTACAACAACAGATTTAGGGAGGGAACTCGCCCTAGCATGCTGTCACACACTTGGTGTTCCTTAGAAAGCAATACCCACCTCCCCCAAGTAGGACAATGCATCTTTCTTACCAGGTGTGGGGGGAAAAAGATTTGACCTTTGTTATGAGCCTATAAGGAAATAATAAAGTGGTTCAAAACAAATGTCTCATTTACTGAAACGAGAAAACGTCTAGTAACATTCTAGACCAAGCTTCTCAAAGATGTGTTCATGTTTCATTGAAGGTAAGCCAGGTGGTCATGGGCAGTACACTTTTATTTTAGGAATCATGTATTTGTTTTTAGGGTTACTTTCTGTTTACATCAACTGATACTGATTTTGCACTTATAGAAGTGATATAAAGTTTTCCTTGTAAGTAAATTCATTTAAATTTCGTTAAAGTGAGGCATTTAAAGGAAGGATAAGAAGGAAATAGCGTAGGTGGTATGCCAATGACTGATGTTTGCATTTAGAGACAAGCATTGAGCAACCAAAGTTAAAAACTATTTGTCAGGGTTGATCATTGCACTAACTAGATAAGGGTGGGATTTTTTTTTTTGCTTTTTGATATGTGGGTAGCTCCCTGGCTGGCAATCGAACCCAGGCCACAGCGCTGACAGCGCCAGCGCCGAAGCCTTAAGCCACTACACCATTAGGGAACTCCCAAGGGTGGGATTTTAACACCTAAAAGTGCTCTCTCTTCACTGCTTCATTTCCCTAGTTCATCCTGGAAGATACCTTTTAGGGGAATGAATGGAAAAGATTGAGCTCTTTGATGGATGTCGAGTCCCTGTGCAAAGAGTAGAGCATGTGGGCTACGGTGATGGGGCAGGAGAAGGGAAAATGATGCCCACTGTTGCTCACTTCCAACGCTGCCTTCTGCCATGTTGTCTCTCCTGAGTTACTACCATAGTGGTAGACCTCCACCGCAGCCCACCCACCACCTCCCTCGCTGCCACTAGGCTGCATAGTCTCACCTCCATGGGAGGCGTCTTGATAAAGGGAAGAGGGCAGTGGGAAAAGTCAATGGCAGAGGAGTAAAGAAACAGAGCAAAGAGGCAGCAGACTGGGCTTGTGACCCTTCTCCCAGGGGGCTGTAACAATCCTGTGTAAGGAGCAGAACTATAATAGCACAACTGACACAGCCTGTGATCACACTTCCTACCCTTTCCTCACTTTATAGAGGAATCATTCATTTAACTCTAGGGCATTCAACCAGAAGAATACCTATGTAGATCTGAACAGTGTAAGGGCCAGCAGACGCCTGCTCAGGTGCCCCCACCCCCACCCCACCAGAAGACAGTAATGTTAATCAGGTTGCTCTTCTCTACTAAGCACAACTGGGACTGCAGAGCCTTTCCTGTCCCAGTGCTCCAGGCAGTTGAGTGGTATTAATACTTACGGTGAACAGAATTTTGAAATCAGAAAAGAATTACCATCGAGGTTATAAAACTGGCTATAAAAACTTGTTATAAAAAGCAAAGCTATAAAAGCAATTTCAGCTCCTACTTCTGCCTCTTAATATGTTTTCATCTGAATAATTTATGAATAATTGAGTGACATTTAGATGGAAAAAATAGAAAATGAGAAATTCATACTCATTGATTTTGAAAACTCTTCAACTTTTCAGTATAGTAAAGGTAGATCATTTTAGTTACTTAAGCTCAACTTTCCTATTAACAAAAACCAGTCCTTTTTGCTTTTTCTCTTCTCTTTGACAGCTCTTGTCCTATATCTTTTATGGAATAGTTGGAGTTTTTTGTTTCCCAGGCAACACAGGACAGTTAACAATAGTTCTGGATTCAAGTCATTTCTCTGTTGGTAAACATAAGCGCTACCTATAGGTTAATTATTTAGCTATTTTTAGTATATATTTTCTTTTTGTGGCAAAACAAGTAAGACTCAGTGTGGCATTGTGATCATTTCAAAGTGAAGCAGAACCATTTGGATTATGCCAAGGAAGACATTACTGATTCAGAGGTATAAACACAAGCAGGCAAAGAGAAAGACCATTTGTAGCACTCACTAAGGGAAAGATTGGAGAATAATCAGTGGCATCCTAACGAGCATGGAAACACTCCCATTGGTCTCTAAAACTAGAATATTTTATATGAAAA
This sequence comes from Lyroderma lyra, assembly GCA_004026885.1. Lineage (NCBI taxonomy): Eukaryota > Metazoa > Chordata > Mammalia > Chiroptera > Megadermatidae > Lyroderma > Lyroderma lyra. The sequence goes on from PVJL010004996.1 coordinate 40,425, forward strand.
GAAGTGAAGAGTCAGGAATGATCTTTGAAACATGGCATCTTAGTAAAAGCTGGTTCTTGTCTGTGTCCCTTCCAAAGAACCAAAGACATAACTCAGTTGGCAAGTAACTAATTCAAGAAGTGGTCATGACTATACTAAAGTAAGTTTAGCCTTTAGAGACAAAGGTGTCTCACTTCCCCAGTGTACGTGACTAAAAAAAGAGTCATTTTCATCTTTCACAATCACAGAGATGGCAGTAGGAAACTCTCTCACAGGTCCTGAGATCATCCTCAAATTAGATCTGCACTCAGATACAGTGAGTTCCCTCAGTTTCACATTTTAGGAACCCTTATTCTCATGGTGTCTTGCGTGTAATCTTTTGGATTTGCTACTGAGTATTTCCACACGTGTAGGTGGCATAATAATGGAAGCTCAAAATAATATCCTGGAGGCATTTCAAAACCATTAAGTATCATCTGAATCATCAAGATAAAATTACTACAGTTTTATCATTAAACACATATGAATTCTCTCAAAATCAGTAATCCTATCTGATACATATACAGTAACACTCTATTAATAAGAATATTTAATTAACCATAACAACCCATTGCTTGTCCATATTAGATGAGAGAATTTGCTTAAGAATTCTGTTTACCTCCCAATTCTGTTGTCCTCACTTCTCTCAGTAGCCTCTATTCATCAAAGCCTTAGGGTCATAGAAAGTCTCCATTTTAACTAAGATATATTCTGAAAAAAGTATATATAAAACTCCTTTTCTTAGTCCTCAACCACTGCCAATACACACACACACACAATTTCCTGTTATAAGTGTGAAGTCCAACCTATTCTTTCTTGGTCTGTTGACTTAGTAAATTGGTAATACATTCTGATTCTCTGGCCTAACAAAAAGCTCCTACTTTCTGATCCAACTTTGAAGAATCACCTATCCCGTTAGAAATACAATGCCTGTTCTTAAATTTTAGCTATTTATTTAAAGGCAGAAAGGATAATATTGTTGAAAATTATAGCACTACATTCTCATACTACCTTATATTTATATATGTTATATAATCTATAATAGAAGTATTTTTCACATAAGCATTCAATAACCAATATAAGCTGGGAAAAAAGTGACTTAACAAACGAGAAGCAGATTAATACAGTAAGTTATGAAACGACAAGTGATATGGGGGTCTAGTCGGTGTATTTTTTTCTAGTATGTCTTAAATCATAGATCTTGTTATAAATAACCTGCTCAGATAAATACTTTTAAAATCCATAATGTTGGCTCAACTATTTTCATTTAAAATAAAATAATTTAAAAATATTTCATACAGGTATTTAATCAAGAAGGAGAATTTATGTTGAAGTTTGGCTCAAATGGAGAAGGAAATGGGCAGTTTAATGCTCCCACGGGTGTAGCAGTGGATTCGAACGGAAACATCATTGTAGCCGACTGGGGAAACAGCAGAATCCAGGTAGGTGAAAGTGCTCATTTGTTTGTGTAGAGTGATTGGTGTTAGTTAAAAGTAGAGAATTGGCTGTTCCCAAATTGGAATGTTTTTTATTCTGCATTGGTTAGATCCTAAGACCATAGATAATCTCACAGGAAGTAACAAACTAAGAAAGATAGAGTAGAAAAAATGTCAACTTATTACCAGAGCAAAGCCCTCTAAATTAGGAGTTTTAACATGTATTCCACTGAGCCTCATAGGGTTAGTGGAAAGAATTCAGGAGGTTCATTGAACAAAAATATTACATTATTGTCTTTTACTAACTTCTAATTAAAAGTTATCCTTTCCTTTAATTATGACTATAAGCAGCAATCACAGTAGTTTTAGTGATATCTTTAGCTTGGTCACCAAGAGAAATCATAAAAATTTTCATGTTAGAGTTGTACAACCTCTCAAATTATCATTTACGCTCATCGCTACTTCAAAATTACAGTCATTGTTAGACTCATCACTATTTCTTGTTATGTTATGTGCTAGTTAAAATAACACACGTTACTGTTTCACAATTTTGTAATATTTTGATTATATTTTAATATGGTTGTTTTTCTTTATAATCCCATATATTTTGTTTTGAGCCATTGGCTTATTATAACTTTTTTTTGAAAATAAAAAAAAATCATCTCAGTTTCTCATTGCATATTATGAGTCAGGACCATTCTTTTGTGATCTAGTTGCTAATTTCTCTCGCTTGATTGGGTATAACAGAGGCACGTGAGGCTGGAGTGGGATAAGTGAAGGCCTGGGGTGAGAAGTGAGAGTCATTCATTTTTCAAGCACCAGCCAGGGCTGCTCCCCTCAAGTATGTCTACTATAAGAATCTACATAAGATCTGGTGGCCAATGGCATGTTCTTTGTCAGTGACTCTGGAATGTAGAGAGTGAGAGGAGAAAAAGCAAGGTAAAAGGAGGGAAGGATTGTATATATATGATAAACAAACCTAAGGGATTACACACACATTTTTATATTAAAAACATTAGCATCAAGAGTTTTCTAACTCCTGTTTTTTACATGTAACTATACCTTTTCCTATAACACTGTATATTTTTAACAGGTATTTGATGGAAGTGGATCATTTTTGTCCTACATTAACACATCTGCTGACCCACTCTATGGCCCCCAAGGCCTGGCCCTGACTTCAGATGGCCACGTTGTGGTTGCAGACTCTGGGAACCACTGTTTCAAGGTCTACCGGTACTTACAGTAGCAGTGGCCAGCTGGATAGCCCCTTACAAAGGTCTTGCACTATAAACTGGAATGGATTTCTCAGCGCGGGACCAGATGATACTAGACTTTTCATGCTGGAAGGAATCATTGGTGAATTTTCCCAGGTTATTTCTGAATGTAACGATTTCCTTAAAAACTGCATATCTAATTTCTGTAATTGACCTTTAAGGTTTTAAAAAGAACAAAACAAGATCTCTTCTACTGAATCTATAAAACTGCAAAGTTTTACACCTGTGAACTATGGCTTATAGGACAGGGATTTACATAGTTAAACTAATTTTGCAAATCAAACAAGCATTAAAAACACTAGAATATTTAAAGATATTTGTTAATCCTGTGAATGGTAGCTTTTGCGCAGAGCTACCAAAAACAAAACAAAAATGAAATCTGTTGTAGTTATATACTTTAACCTCGGTCACAAGACCCAGGGGAATCTTCTAACCTCACTTTTACAGTAGGTATTGTGACATTTTTTGGTTATCAATAACTACATATAAATTACTTTAGGGAAAAAATAAGACTGTCTTACAAAATCCTCTCATCTGTGATTAGCAGGCCACTTGAGTTTAGCACTTAAAAATAAATGCAAATGTCCCATCCTTTCTGGGTTAGATCGAAGAACTTTTTAGTGTCTTCTTTTCACTTTCTCTCTCCTGCTTACTTTGTATCAAAAAACAAAGTCCATTTTCAGGGAAACCTGAAATTCCTAATTTTTTGGAAAGCATATTTACAATGGTAATGCTACCTTTTGGGAAACAAACAGCCCAACTCCAGGTCAATGCACTGGAATGTAACCAAGAAAAAGTCATGTTTTATGTGCCATGTTCTCACATGTGTCTCTTCTCTTCCACTTCACAAAAGCGAAAGCTTTACCTCCTGCAAAATGTCAGCACATGTAGTAGGACACCAGTATCCTAGGACAGAGAGCCATAAGTAGCCCTTTAGAGGACTGGATGGTGTCAACCAAAGGCATGTGATTGAGTAATGGTTTCCCCTTAGAAAGCAAGTGTTACCAAAGTTGTGAAAGCATTACAGGTTAAGGGCATGCTATGGTTATTTATCATTGTCTAATGAATAGTAGAGGCATTAAAGGACTATGTATTTAGGGTAAGGTAGAATGTATCACATATATCTCTCTATATAGCTGAATCTTTGGTGTATTGAAATAGGCAGCACTCTGAAAGACAGAAGCATCGTCCAGCACATTCTTTTACTAGAAGTTTAAAGCCGTCCAAATAGAACAAGCCCTAACGCAGATTTAATTTTTGCCATTTTCCAGGAATGATGGTATCGGCTGACTCTTCGTCAGGAAAATAGCCTTCTGTGCTTTCAAAAAAACAAAATCAAATCATAAAAGAAAAGTTGAACCTGAGTTGCATTTAATTTAAACAAAATATAAACACATTTTGAGAAATGATAAGAATAAGTTACTCAAGCGTGAATTTGTCATTGATACTATAAAATAAGATGTGGTTTATTTCCACTGTTTAATTTTCTAGGGGGTTCCCTGGTGGTGTAGCAGCTAGGCTTCAGCACTCTCAGCACCGTGGCCTGGGTTCGATTCCCAGCCAGGGAACTACCCACCCCCCGCCAAAAAAATAAGTAAAAGTAAATAAATAATTTTCTACTCAGTTCTACCACATAGGATGTTATGTTTGGCTTTTTGATAATGACTATGATCTTTTTCACTGAAAACACCTTAGAACTGTACTATAAGAAAACATTTCTCATATGTATAATTATATGAATGTGATCTTTATTGCTTATTAATTTATAATTCAGTCATCTCTTATCTTACAAATGTAGAAGGGAAATCTACCTACTTCCAGTTGTCTATCAAATTTATGCTCAAATCAACCTAAAAGAATTTTCAGAAACATTTACATTTAAGTTTAGTATGTTTTTAGTTAGGTACAGTTTTCAAAAACATATGAGACTGTTTGTGATAAAGTTGTAAAATTCAGTAACATTTTTAGAATGTTAAGATACTGTTTCTCAGCATCAGAGAAATAAGTCTTTGAACTTAAACCTTCCCATTTAATGAGTGCTTACTGAGAGCCAGGCACTATTCTAGGTACTGGGGATGTAGTGGTAGAAAAAACAGACAAAATTCCTGCCACCTCGGAGCTTACACTCTAGGGAGGGAATTTTATTTTGCCGTTTACAGACATTCTGCATAAAAGATAAGCTAGACAGGCTGTTTCAAAAAAACTTTTTATGTTGGTTAAATTAATTTTAGTTTGTTTTCACAAGTAAAAATAGTTTTCTATTTAGATTATATCACAGGCTATTACTGATCTAAAGACTAGTTTACTAAAGGGTTTTTGTTTGCACAACATTGAAAATATATTTGTGAAGTTAGACATTAACCAGCCATCATACCATAGCAGGCTGGCTATCTCAATTAGTAGATTGAGGACAAAGCTAATTTTATTACATTAGCACAAACTGGAATGAAAGAGTAAATATTTTGATTCAAATCTGTTTCCACTGTTACTAAAACACATGCTATGGGCGCACCAGGAAACACTATATCCCACCCCCCAAATTGGTAATCACATATGTTAAAATATAAATAACATTTCCCATTTGGGTACATATGTGCATTTACTGTATTTCTTGGTAAGCATATTATTTTAGGGGGAAAAGTGCTGCTAAGAGCCAAATAGACAAAATTAAAGTGAAATTTTGTCACATTCTATGGAAAATGGTTTCTGGTAAACTGAGAAGGATATTAAAATAAGTAACTTTTTTTTTCCTGGGTTACCATTATTGTTTGATTGCTCTTTGTCAAGTGTACAGAACCTGTCATACATTCATGATAAGTAGCACTGAAAAATTACCCATTCAAATTTCCCCTGGGCACTTAATAAAATATTGCCAGTTAGAATGTAAAGGTCAGTGACAGTGCATTCCCCTCCCCCCTCCCCTATACAGACCTCCCCTGCTGGACATGGGGCAGTAGACAGTCACTTGACCGTTCAGAAACATATAAATAAAAAGCCTTTATGACTGTTTGCCATTTTTTTAATGGTACTTAGTATTTTGATCAAAGTTTAGTCTCCCATAACTAAACCAAGTCCCCAAGTTTCCTTATTTTAATTTATTCTTTGACTAGATTTGATGCTAATAAATACTGCAGGTCCATGAAACAAGAACACTTGCTTCTACTATTATACTGAATATACAGGGTATGTCCTAATGTGGAGTTAACTGGAGTAGCAGTACCCCAGCAGGTGTCCATGGATCCTTAACATTAAAGGGTTCAGCTAAATGCTTTAGTAATACCTACTGAGTTAATTGGAGAAAATAGCAAAGAACCATCAGGTAATCTGCAGATTACTTCAAATGGGAAGAATCTTTTTGTACATTTGGACTCTATAGTATCCTCTCTATTCACCAGCTTCTGAAAAGGGAGGAGTATGTTTGGTTTAATAATTTTAAAAAGACATTTCCAGGTAGGATAAAATTCAAGCTATTTGCTGCAAACATTAGCTAATTCTTGGTTAAAACAAAAGTTGTAATACTGTTGCATTCTGTAAACGTTGCAGGGTTTTAAATTTTACAATTATTTTACTATTTTTGATAACTAGGAACCTAGTATTGCCATAAAGGAACTAAGTGCCCATTAAAGATTTGTTTGGTATAAATAAATAATTTTTTTGTTTATTTTAAATGACAGTAAGCTACAAATCATGATGTTAATCTTAAGCTTTCTGAAGATGAATTGTGTGGCAGTGATTGTGTGGTTTGTGGAGAATGTATGAAAGCTATTAATATTCTAAAATTGATTTATAAATTGGCTATGTTGTTCCAATGAATGTACAGCACTTATATTAACCTTTGAAAGCAACACAGCCTTAAACACAGTGCTTTTGCTTTATGACATGGAATGTTCTGTCATCAACAAGAGTGTATGTATTCTTGTAATAGAATTCTTTATATCATTCTCAATTCTATAGCCTTTCATCTTGTGTATGAGTGTGAAGGTTTTTTGCTTCTTTTTTTTCCTTTTTAAATTTTGTACATTCCATCTTTATAGATCTGTTTCATGTTTTCTGTATAGAACACTAAGTCTTGAGCTCTCTGACGTTGGTACTGAGATATTCTCATTTGTTCTTTTATGAATCAAAATGCTGACTGCCTATTTAAAGAAAAGAATAAACGCTGTGCATCAAAGTGTTTGTACATTCGTAGCTACATACGTACCACAGTATTTTGGATGCTTTAGTCTACAATAAAACTAAATTAATTGTCTTGAAACAGGAGAAACAAGATTCATGTGTACATCTTTACCATGCACAAAATCTCAAATCATTACAATAAAGCTTGTTTTCTCCGTTTCCAGGGTGAATGTTTATTTATTTGATACAGTCTCTTTTTTTAGTGACGGGAAATGAAGGAATGTTCTAGAATTTGTGGAGGACAGCAATAACCAAACTATATACTAGTGAGAAGGCCCCGCCCCACCCTGGCCCGCCTCAGCGGAGCCGCCAGGGGTCGCTGCGCACTGTCGGTCTCTCTCCCACCTCCTTCCCTTGGCTGCTCCGCCCCTGGGGCGGGGTCGGCGCCAAAATCAAACCCTCCTTGGCGCGTCCCGCCCCTCGCCTTCTGCGCAAGCCCCGCCGCCGGAAGACGCGCAGCCGGCGCCATGGTAAGACCTTGGGCAGGACTCCCGAGCCCCCTTCCTTCCCAGTGCATAGGCCGCAGGGACCCCGACCCTGTCCAGCTCCAGGGGCTGGTGCCCACCCCTGGGCCTCACACGGAGGGGCCTCCAGGTCGACGCCGAGGACACCCCGCACTTTCCAGGCACAGCGGAGCGGCTCTGAGCGCGTGCACCCCCACCCCCTTCCTCCGCCGCCGGAGCGGAAAGCTGAGACGCCAGGCCCGGACTCCCGCCCCCTGTGCCCCGTACCCGCGACTTTCTCCCCAGCAAGTTAGATTAAAACACGCGAAGCATTCGAGAGTGTGACCCTAGTGTCTCCCAAACTCATCCGTTTGAGATCTCACGAGTCACTTCTGAGCCTGTGCCCCGGCGCCCCGGATTCGGCCACCAAATGTGCCCTGTTAATTGAGAAGGAAAGTGTCTCCGTTAAGGGACGCCCTGGATCCCAAATAGCTCCTTTGGTTTTTGACAGCTGAGTAGTTTTATTCATTGCAGCATTAGAATATGTTTCTGAATTGCTCACAGTTTCAAAAGTAACCCACCAAATCTTCACTTTATGTCAATTAGATGATTTCTGTGAAAATCCATTGGTTTTGACCGAAGGGCAGGTATCATTGCATTTTTACATTTCAGACTGCTGGTTGGTAGGGAGTTAGTCTTCCATGCGTGCCATAATAGGTTAAGTCCTGGTGAGATTCCAAATCATCTCTGAATTGAATCTTTCTGCTCATCAAGTCATTTTCATAAACCTTCAAAGTTTCATGCAATTTTTTTCTTTTGTTGACCGAGAATCAAACATCTAAATGGATCTAAGATTTTAATATCTTAATTTAGTTAAGTGGCCGTTATTTTGCTGAATTTATATGGTGGACAAGGAGATTGTACAGTGTTTATTTGAAGATACTTGTCCAGATGTAATTATAACTGACAACGGTGTCTTTGTGGTTAAACTACCATCCCAGACACCTGGGCATGAAATCATGTAAGATGCGGAACAGAACCACACTTAAATTTGTTACTAGTGCTCTTTGATATCCTATTTCTCTTTATAGAGTTACTGGCCTAACAACTGACTACTGAGAACTATGCAGCACAAATGCATCAACTTTGTCTTTCTAACTAATCTATCTTTACCTTGTAATACTTAATGGTTTAATGTGCTGTTAACTCTTAAGATGCTTATCCCTGGTGTTCCCTGGTGGTGTAGTGGCTTAAGGCTTCCAGCGCTGGCGCTGTCAACGCTGCAGCCTGGGTTCATTTCCAGCCAGGGAACTACCCACATACAAAAAAAAAAAAAAAAAAAAAAAAAATGCTTACCCCTGATAATGGAGAAACAGGAAACTTTTTTTCCTTTTTTTAAACAGATCAGAATAAAGCTTTTTGTAAGATACATCCTTTTTTATTAATGATTAAGAAATAAATTTAGTGTTCCTTTGATCAAAGATAACTTTTGTTTTTTTTTTCTGATTATGAATAGCTGTTTTGATTTGTTCAGGCTTGTTGAGTAAACAATTATGAGTCCCAGCATATTTTTGGAATTGGAGAAATGCAGTGTAGTCTGCAGCTTCTAAGAGCAGCAGATATCATCTACGTTTAATTTTGCAAAATTTTATTGTAATTGATCAACCAGGCTGACATTAGATATGTCATGACTCCTAACTGGAGAAGGTTCTTTGTTGTCCTCAAGTCAAGTTTTCAGTCCCCTTGCTTACTGATTTGAATACATCTCTAACTTATACTATCAGGAAATTTTCTTTAAGTATTAAATGAGCTCTTGCTGATTTTTTTTAAAGAGAAATTTCTAAATATGGATTAATATGGCATCCTTTTCCATTAGTTATTTTAATTCTGGCCACTATACTCTCCTACCATGGTTAATAATAAAAACTAATTTTAATCATTGAAGAGACCGATGCATAAATTAGCCTGAAAACAATGTAAATGGATTATACAGCTCATCCATGTTTCTTGAGTAACTTCCCTAGCTGCCGAGTGGTAAGAGCTTTCCTAAACTGTGGCACCAGGACACTAGACTCTTCTCATCACCTGCCTTTGGGTGGCAGATTCTTGTGGAGCCAATGGGTCTCCACGAAAGGAGCTGTTTATAATACCGAGATGTTAGGATCCTTTCCTAAAACTTAGGCTCTGTTTTCCACCCATGCAACCACACATTAAAGACTTAGAGGGAGATTCTCACTGCCCCACAGGTGTCCCAGACAAGACCTCCAGATTCTGGGGTGAGAAAGGCAGCGTTCTTAATCCTGGGGTGCAATTAAAGCACCTGGAAAGGATTTTTTTAAAAGTATGCATGCCCAAGCTGAGGCCCCTTCTCAGAGATTCTGACTGAGTTCATGTGGGATGTGCCTGGGCATCAGTATTTTTTAAAAGCTGAGGTGATGATTCTAATGACAGTTGGAGACCCAGGGAACGTGAGAAACGAGCTGAGGGAGACTTCTAACTGCATGTGAATTTCATGCTTGGTTTATGCAGGTACTGCAGAGGCCAGTGTCAAGGAAGGCTGATAAAGCAGTATTGAACTCTAGCACTTGACCCTAGGTTTAGTGAACAGGTCTGTATGGTTTCTTGGCCCTACCCTACCTGAGATTTCTCTTATTTATCTCTCTAAGCCAGGCAATAAATGTTTATCACAGAATTCTTTATTATTATCTCATCTTGTATCGTGCTTATGCAAGTCCACCGGGTTTTGTGAGGTTGGGAGCTTGGACAGCCTCAAATTTTAGGGTTAGGGGTTTTAGATACATGTGCTAAAATTAAGGGCTGGCCTTTGTGTCTGCCCTGGCTAACCTGGCACTAAAGTCTAGGAAGACAAAGACAGTGCATGTTCCGAAGATCCCAGTGTGCTGGAAGAGACAAGTAAACATCTCTTCAATTGTACTAAGTGATTTGATGAAGGTGTTCTGGAAATGCATGGAACGACACTCAGCCTAGTCTGTGAGCTCAGGGAAGTTCTCTTAGAGAATGCCTGATGAAGCCTTGGGAGACTTGTGGTTTTGAATAGATAAGAGGAGGTGTTTTAGGCAGACCAACATTTTTCAGAAGGCACAGAAATGGGCAGGAGCATTCTGCAAGTGGAGAATTACAAGTAGTTTTTGTATTATGGCTCTAATTGCTCAGCTCTCCAAGTTGTTACGGTAACATTTGAGGTGGGGTGTGGTGCCCCTGAGAATAGATTGGGGTCAGGTGATAGAGGGCCTTTGCATATCTTTCTAGGGGATTGAATTTTTCTGGATAGTTGGAAGCCACTAAGGGTTTTAAGCAAGGGAGAGGCATGGTTGGATTTGCTCTTTGTCAGTGTAGAATGTGGATTAGGAGAATGAGAAAGACAAAGTGTGCTTGCAGGACTGCAGGTGTGTTGCAGGAGACCTGCACTGAGGCAGAAGGTAATGGCCATGAAGCAGACAGTATAGATTTGTGAAATAGTTAAGCACGGAAATTGGCAGAAGTTGGTGATTGGTTGGATGTAGAGTAAGAGGGAGGAACCTAGGATGGCTGTCAGGAACCTCTGGCTGGGGTATGGAGGTGGTATCTAACTGAACTCAAGATCTAGAACAGCAGGTTTGAGGAATAGCTGTGGGAGAGTTCAATTTACACCTCCTGAGTTTGAAATCTGTCCAGCAGGCAGGTAGATACAGGAGATTGAAGCTCAGCAACACCCTCAGGGACTCATGTAAAGTTTTGAGGACTCAGCTTAAGTGCTGTTAAAACCATGAAAGCAGATGAGTTCAAAGAAAAGGTGTGGGGAAATGAGGGGATCAATAGGGAACTCTGGGGAACTGCCGTGTTTGCAAGTGGACAGAGGGAAAAGTAGAAACATCCAGACTATGAAGTTTACCCGTACGACTCATCGGGGAACTGGATGATTTTCTTGCTGTGAAAGCGTTAGGGGCTTTCTTCTGCAAGTACTGTAGAATAAGGACTCATGTGCTTTGGTTTCTGTTCAGAGTGGTAATTCCAGATCCCTTTCCCCATCTTTGACTGACTCACTTTTCTGATGGCGTTTTTAGTTGGATAGAATCAGTCTTTAATTGTTGTTTTATTTATATCTGCTTTTTAAGGGGTGTAAAGTGTTTTGAATTTCTTACTAAACAATTTATGTGGTTCTCATTCTCTTTTGTTATTTTCTGTGAATCTTTGCATTGAGAAAATTTGACTTTCTCTATTTTGGACTGTATATATACTCTATATAATAAAATTTAAAACTGGCTGAAAGGTGGTTACAGACTAATAGTAACTTGAAGTAGGCTCCATTTTCTACTTGGATAGGTTTTCCTTCCTCCAGCCTACCTTCCACAACGCTGCTGTAATTACCTAACTAAAATCTTACTCTAACCTCGTTCCTCCCTGCTGTAGAAATGTACAGTAGCTCTTCATTGCCTAGAATAAAGTCTTCTGTCTTTAGCTGCATAGCCAGCCTTCCATCATCTGATCCCAGACAGACTTTCTCACCTCATCTGTCATTTCCTGTACACGCACCATACAGTATCACACATAGTCTTTCTGGAACATTTGTGTACTTCCATAACGTACCTGTGTATGGTCTGTCCAGGACACCCTAACTTTCCTAGCTAACCCTCCTCCCTCCCCAGGGTGGAATTAATTCTTTGTGTCCTGGTTAGTAATTCATTCTGTTCTGAGTAGCAATTTGTGCGTGAACCTATTCATCAACTGTAAGTAGTTTTGTCTATTTGTTTTCTTTGAGAGATTATGTCTTTTGAACGTAAATACAGTGACTTATCACTGGATCATTTGATAAATATTGAATTTCTACAAAATGCCAGGCTCTGTCTCAATCACAGTTTTTATTCCTATACTGGCAGCACCTACCACAAGACTTGGAATGTGGTAGTAGAGTAGTTAAAATCAGCCTTTAGACCTGGCTCTGAGAATTATCAAACCTGTTGGTATTAGACAAGAGCATACATACAATTTCTGGTAATATTTGAGGCCAAGTTGTTTTTAAATGCAGTGTTGGGGGAAACTAAATATAAGGTGATGGAAAGAGAAGTCACATTAGGTGGTGAACTTATTATACATCAAGTTGACAATGCACTGTAGAATTGTGTGCCTGAAACCTATGTAATCCTTGCTAACAGATGTCACCCCAATAAGTCTAACAATAAAAATGAATTAAACTGGAAAAAAATAATCTAAAAATATTTTAAAAAATAAATAAATAAATGCAGTGTTCCTTTTAAATTTTTGTGCTTTAGTCGAAGAAAAAAGGATTGAGCGCAGAGGAGAAGAGAGCCCGCATGATGGAAATATTTTTTGAGACGGTAAGTTGTTTTTCCTAAGATTTTTAGTATTTTGCATAATGTTTTCCCTGTGTTTGTGTCATCCAGTGTTCACTGTATCTTTTTTTATTAGAGATCAATATTTACCAATTTCCTAAAGAATGAGTAAAATTCTATAAATAGTTGTGGTTTCTGTGAGCTATGGAGTATAAAAGAAACTTGTCCCACTATGAACAGAGTCTCTATCCAGACTGTCCTGCACACTGGACCCAGAATTATCTTTCTGAAGCAAATACATGCTTGTGTCCCCTTTCTGCCTGAAAGTAATGAAAATTGCTCACATCTACTCAGTGCTTCCTGGGTGCCAATCAGTGCAGATTATCTGATTTCATCTCTTTTAACCCTATGGAATCAGTACTGTTGTTACCATCCTCATTGTGCAGATCTGGACATCTGAGATGCAGCCAAAGATACCAGCCCTGCATCTCAAAAAATAGAAGTAATACTACCAGGATTCGAACCCAGGAATGCTTTTCTGATTTTAGAGGCAGTGCTAAATACTGCCTCTTTGCATTTATAAATCAGTCTATGGTATAACACATATATGATGGTACATAGGCCGTCTTAATTTGTCCAGATACTTGTACCTGCCACTGCCACTAACAGGAATATGTTTGGATTTCTTTTTTTTTTTTTGCTTTTTGGCATGTGGGTAGTTCCCTAACTGGGAATCGAACCCAGGCTGCAGCGCTGACAGCGCCAGCGCCTATGTTTGAATTTCTACTCCTAAGTGGCAGAACCAGGATTCAGACCCAGTCACATGGGTCTAGACCTGTTTTCTTTAGTGTTGCTATACAGTGGCTTTTCTTTGCTTCCAGGTTAAAATCTATACCTTTGATTTATAAAAAAATACTAACTTTTTCTGTCTTCGCCTAATATTTGACAGGATCTTCAAAGTCTAGTCTAGCCCCAGCCTACTGGCTGTTTTCACTATATACAAAGGTGAAGAAGATGGGGGAAAAAATGGGAAAATAAAATATGAAATTAGTAAATAATTATAATACTTGACATTTTCACTTTGATAATGTAGATTCTCAGTAAAACAAGAGAAATATTCTGGGGACCTTTTCTTTTTAAATTGTTTGCTTTCTAATTGTGATCTTACTAATCTTACATGCAATGACTTGCTGAAACTCTTTGGCAGTATGGAACAGAGTATCTTATTGATAATGATGATATGATTAAGGAGGATAAATTGAGGAAGGATTATGATTATATATGTTCTGCTGAGGTAAACTATTTTTCCTATGGTCTCAAAGCAAGAAAAGTAGATTTAATTCCTACCAGACGGTGGAAAGCTGGGGAGAGTGGTGGGAAAAATTATTTTGTCCTTTTTGATTTAGAATTTTCTAAATATCAAAATTGGCTGTTTCTGTTTAAAAATTGTTGAAGTCTGCTCTCAGTGACAGAATATATTCTGAGAAATGCCCAATCGTAAGTGCTTAATTAAAAGTATTCTAGTATTACAACTGTGTGTCTTCCATGGTATCTTACACAATTTTTTTAAAGGGCTAGAACCATTGTGTTAATCTCCCCTTTATTACCGCTGTTTAATGCTGAAGACAACAAATAGAAACTTGAGTCCATTTTCTTTGTCTACTTTGACCACATTTTAGTTCTGAGGCTAGTTCTTCGCAAGCTCATTTATTGACACAGCAACCCCCTGGGACAGCCAGTATATCTAAGGCTCTTCTTGATGACCACATCTAGGCAGATGTCTCAATGAGTTTATGTTCTTTTTCCAGGGAATCTAAGGTATTTACAAATAGGTTTAATTGATTTTTTTTTTTTAAACATTAGAGTCCTAAAGTAACTATTTCATTGCATGTTCTCTGAAACCCTAAAGTATTAACCTTTAAACAGTTTATTCCCAGATATGCAAAAATTGATTTTACACTCTAAGACCACTGACTTAATATTTTCCTTAATCTCCAAAATTTTAAGTGTAGTAAGATAAAGTTACCTTTTCCAACATTTTATTACAAAAGAATTTTACGGTGATGCCTGTATGTCCAACACCTAGATACTACCATTAGCATTTCACTCTACATGCTTTATCACATATATATTCATCTGTCTACTCCTTTATCCATCCATCAGTTACCTTTGAGGGAATGGAATGTGTACCCAGTCTTTTGTCAGGTGTGTTTTGTGAATATTGCCTTCTTAGTATTTTTCTTTTCAGTTTAATAGTACCCTTGGATAAACAGAAGTTTTAAATTTTTATGAAGTCTCAGTTCATCCTATTGAAATTGCCTTTTCAAGTTTATTTTGGAAGAAATAGATCCCAGATTTCCATAACAATAATCACAATAATTCTCTTCTAATTACTAAATAGTTCAATCTTCTCAAATATTTCACTTTTGTTATACAAGTTCTTTTCACCATTTCAAGGCTTATTACAAGAAGAAAGGAGTATTCTACATAACTTTTCCAACCATAAGATTAAATATTCTACATGTATAGCTTCCTATAATGTTTTGCTTTGGTAGATGTGCAATATGTATAGATGAATGATTGGTAGACAGCCATGAATTATTAATTTTCCTATTGTTTGAATGTAGCTGTTCCATGAAACTAAATGTAAACAAGTCTTGACAGTTGTCTGTTTTGCTTTTAGTTAACAACAGTTAAATCTGTAACATATGATATATGCTAAACAAAGTACTGTTTGTGTTTTGTTGAAGTCAGAGTGTCAGAGAAGCTGATTATCTCATCTTAACAAATGATTCATCATAACTACAAATTTTTGTACTTTAGTGGGAAGATATTCTCCCCTCCAATCACTTAAGAATTATATGTTCATGCAAACTGTCCATTTTAACTTCTCTCGAAGGTATTAACAAGAGAATTGCAATTTCTTCTAGCTCTAAAATGCTTGTTTCTATTGTGTTCATTTCTAGACATAGTTTTTTTAGTACAATGTTTTATGAACATAATTATGATAAATATAAATATATAGTAGAAAATAAATACACCTTTTTTAACTCTTTTTTTTTTTTTTAACTTTTAAACAGAAAGATGTATTTCAATTAAAAGACATGGAGAAGATTGCTCCCAAAGAGAAAGGCATTAGTAAGTATCAGACATGCGCTGGGATATTTAGGGTAATATCAGTTGTCTTTTCTGCTACAATCTTTCACATTATGGAAACATAAATTTCTAGAGATGAACATTTGTAAAAATCCATACATGATGTCTTTGGGCCATGGCCATGATTCTTGTGTTTGGAGTATCTGCTCTAGGAAAATTAAAATGGACTATGCATGTGTGTACACACAAGCACACACATGTACACAGTTATTTATGGGTATAATTTTCTCCAAAAGAAGTAAAACTGTTCATGTACGTTCTAGAATTCATTAAAGGTAACTTTTTTGTCTTTACATGATGTATTAGTTTTGTACAGATGTATTAGTTTTCTGTAGCAGAAAATTACCACCAACTTGGTGGCTTAACACAGTAGAAATTTATTCTCTCATAGTTCTGAGTCCAGAAATCTAAAATCAAGGTGTTGGTAGGGTTGGGTCCTTGTGGAGGAGGCTGTCAGGCAGGATCTGTTTCACGTTTCTCTCCTAGCTTCTTATGGCCGCCGGCAGTGCTTGGCTCGTAGATACATCATTCTGATCTCTGCTTCTGGCTTTCCATGGCCTTTCCCTTTGTTTTCTCCCCTTCTGTCTCTTATAAGGACACATATCATTGGATTTTTGACTCATCCTAAATTCAGGAAGATTTCATCTTGAGATCCTTAATTATAATTGTATAGACTCCTTTTCCAAATAAGGTCATATTCACAGGTTCTGGGGGTTATCTTTTGAGGGGTCACTGTTAAACCCACTACATATGCTACATATTTTTTTAAACCTTACTTTCTGATTATATAAACTATACATGCTTATTTTAACAGATTTGGAAATTATAAAGTATATAATGAAAATAAAAATGTTTCATAACCTCTATTCTGAGAACACCACTGTCAACATTTTGGTGTATTTTGATGTCTTATTCTTAGGTTCTATTTGTATGTATGTATCTGTCCATTTCTCTGAGAAGGAACTAGGCTGCATATACAGTTTTGTGTTCATGTCTTTTTTCATATAACATATCATCCACATTAACCTATGTCATTTGCTTTAAAAAAAATTATTTGCAATATCTACATCTCCTAATGTTTAATTCTGTGACCATCTACTATGCCATAATTTGCTTAGTCCATTACCTATTGTCGAACATCTACATTGTTCCCAAATTTTGCCGCTAAAATTAATTAACATGCTATCCGTAAATATTTTTCTAAGGCTAATTTTTTAGAGCAGTTTTAAGTTCACAAAAAATCTTAAGAGGAAGGTATAGAGATTTCTCCTATACTTCCTGCCACCCACCACCGCAATGCATAGCTTCTCCTAATTTTAATATCGCTCTCTGGTGGTACATTTGTTTATAGTTGATGAACCTGCATTGACACATCATCATTACCCTAAGTCCATAGTTTACATAACGGTTCATTCTTGGTTTCGTATGTTCTGTGGGTTTGGCCATATGTTTAATGACACAGATCCATCATTATGGTGTCATACTGAGTATTTTTACTGCCCTAAAAATCCTCTGTGCTCTGCCTATTTATCCCTTCCTTTACCCCCCATAAATTTTTTTCCACATCTCATATTTCTTCAGTAGGAAGTGTCCCTAGAAATAGACTAGAACACAGAGACTTGTGTAGTGTTAGGGTTTTTATGTGTGTTCTCAGGTTGCCTCAGGAAAGGTGAAACCAAGTTATACTCACACTCATTTCTTAGAACTGTGTTTTCATCTTTAGAATTCTTTGACATTTCATTTTAGTTTTTACTTATTTACAAGTGAGTTTGAATGTTTTACATATTTGGTGTTGATTTTATTTGTTTACTAAATCTTTAATTTTTTTAATAGATTTTATTATATTTGAGGATTTGCTCTAGGAAAAATCAAAACGGACATTGAAATATGAATAATTTCTTGGTACAGTTATATTTATAGAAAGTAAGAATTGTTCATGAATTTCAAGCATTTGTGAAATATAACTTTGTATTTTTACATGCTATTTTTTAAAATGTTTTTCTGATTTTGTAGTCTTACCCCTAATCATAATATCCAATTTATTTTTGTTTAATTTTTCATAATAGTTTTATTTTTGTTTTCTTAGCAAAAAAAGGCAGTGCGTTTTTATTGTTGGGAAAAAATTAAAAAGAGCAAAAAGAAGGAAATGAAAATTGCCTCTTAACCTCCCATTCAAAGATAACCACTGTCACATTAGTTTATACTTTTATCTTTATTTTTCTATGTAATAACATTTTGAATGTATATACACCATGTTATTAAATATTTTATAACATAAATTTAATGATTATATAGTATTTCATTGCAATAAAATACTTCTAAAAGTCTAGTTTTGTATTGGTTTCCAGTGTTTTTTTTATTATTAGACTTAATTGGTTAATTTCCTTTTTTTTTTTTTTTTTTTTTTTTTTTTTTTTTTTTTTTTTTTTTTTTTTTTTTTTTTTTTTTTTTTTTTTTTTTTTTTTTTTTTAACTATTGAAAATGGTACTTTCTGGAGTTCCCTCGTGGTATAGTGGCTAGGCTTTGGCGCCCTCAACGCTGCAGCCTGGGTTCGATTTCCAGCCAGGGAACTCCCCCCACCCAAAAAAAAAAGAAAAAGAAAATGGTGCTTTGACAGCCTCCTTATGATATCCGTCATTATTTTCTTTGGCTGAATTTATAAAAGTGGAATTTCTACATAAAAGGCATGAATAAATCTAAGGTTTTAGCTCCATACTGCCATGTTTTCCACCCATGTTGAGAGTACCCATTTCCCTGAATCTTTCATTATGCAGGTCCGGCAGAACTATTGCCAGACCATGTATGTGAATGTCTCGCACGAGATGGCAGCAATTTGAATATTTCACCTAAAACGTCATGCAGTGTGCTTGAGTGTGATATTGCTATGTTACAAAATTACATGCTTATGATTTTGTAATGAAAGATTTGGTCCAGATACCAGCTCACAAAAAGGGGAATTATTTGTGCCAGACCTTGTATATTTGGTTTTTTTAATTTGGTAGTTAATCATATCATTGTTTTATTTTATATTTCTCCAGTTTTTAATGGGTTGAACATTTTTCTTGCTTACCGACCATGTATACTTTGTAGATGCCCATTGATAAACTTTTGTTATTCTGTAAGAGCATTTGTCTTGGTTATTATTATAAAAAGTTCATTATTAATAACTTATTTATGCTTGATCTATAATATTTGTTGTATTTCCCCAGTTATTGACCTTTTAATTTTATCTATGATGTGCCTTAATATAGAGTCTTTAAAAATTATCTCTTTTAGCTGCTATGTCAGTAAAAGAAGTTCTTCAGAGCTTAGTTGATGATGGTATGGTTGACTGTGAGAGGATTGGAACATCTAATTATTATTGGGCTTTTCCAAGTAAAGCTCTTCACGCAAGGAAACGTAAGTTGGAGGTTCTGGAATCTCAGGTGAGCCCACCACTGTTAAAATTAACAGATTTGCTTTGTAAGAAAGAAGTTTTTTACTTAATCTTTTCATTTAGTGGTTTCTGTTAAATTTTTAACATACATTATTTGACTCAAAGTCTGAAGATAATCAGCATCTCTCTCTCCCAAACAACACAAGAACCTTAGAATGTTTTAACTTTCATCTTTCCACATGCTATGGTACTGTTTTCTAGTAATTTAGTTCCTTTTAGATTTATAGAAAAATTGATGGGAAGGTATGGAGAGTTCCCAAATACTACCCACTTCTGGCTACCAAACATATAGTTTCCCCTATTATTTACATCTTGTATTAGTTTTGGTGTGGATATATGTTTTCATTTCACTTGGCCATTGCTGGGTCATAGATAATGGTATGTTTAATTGTTTGAAGAACTTCCACTCTGTTTTCTAAAGTGGCTGCACCACTCTGCGTTCCTACCTGCAGTGTATGAAGTTTGCATTTTCACCACTTCCTCACGAAAATTTATCATTACCTGACTTTTTGATTTTAGCCATCCTAGTGGGTATGAAGTAGAATCTCATTATAGTTTTGATTTCCATTTCCCTGATGACTAATGATATTGAACATCTTTTCATGTGTTTACTGACCATTTGTATATTTTTCTTAGAGACATGTCTGTTCAGATTTTTTGCCCCTGTTTTGTCTCTTAAACATGATGCTACATATTTTTCCTGCTAGGAAATGACATGCAATTTTTTTAAAGTTACATAATTAAAATCTTTATACAGGGTAATTTACTTGTAGGCCTTACTGCATTTTTCTGTCTTCATAGGTTTTTGTTCTTGATTTTATCCTCTTTGCAAATTCCCTTGTCCTTCGTTTCTGCTTAGCCAATTGTAAATATCTCTCCTCTCAGACACCTTTTCTAGCTCCCATAGCTTGAGGATACATACCACAGATTTTCTATTCTTCTAATTTTTCACAAGGTAAGTCTTTTCTGCTTGATTGGTTATTAATAGCTTTATTAAGGAATACTTGACATACAAAACTGCTGGTATTTAAAGTTCATAAATTGATGCTTTGACATATGTATACATTTATGAAACCATCACAGTCAAGATAATAAGCATACTCATTACCCCTAAAAAATTTTTCGGCTCTTGAGCCACTCTCCTTGCTCGAGCCCGCTCCTACCTCTTTGGAGTGTACTTTCTCTTCAATAAACTATCTCTTTGTTTCACCTCTAAAAAAAAAAAATTTTTTTTCATTCCCCTGTTTAGTCTTTCCCTCTTGCCCTTCCCTGCACTGCTTCCCATGCCCCCGTCCCAAGGCAACTCCCGATTTGCTTTCTGTCACTATGCATTAATTTAGTAGTTCCTAGAACTTTCTATAAATGGAATCATTTATAGATGGGTGCTCTTTTCCCTGGCTTCTTTTACTTAGCATAATTATTTTAAGATGTATCTCAGTTGCTGTGTACGTTAATCATTCATTTTTATTGCTGAGTGGTACTCTGTTGTATAGATGTACACTGTTTATGTGTTGATGGACATTTGGGGTTTTTGTTTGTTTTAGTTTTGGGTTTTGAGAAATAAATATGAATATTGAATTTTCATGTACAATTCTTTGTATGGCTGTTTGTTTTCATTTATAATGGGTAAACACCTAGGGATCAAATAGCTGGGTCATATGGCAGCCATATGTTTAACTTTTTAAGAGATTGCCAAACTAGTTTCCAAAGTGCTGCACCATCTTATATTCTCACTAGCAATGTATGAGAGTTCTAGCCCTTCCTGATCAGTACTTGGTGTGATACCCATTCTCATAAGTGCATATGATAGCTCGTGGTTTTAATTTTCATTTCCCCAGTGACTAATAATGTTGAGCATTCTTGCATGTGTTTATTTGTCATCCATATGTCTTCATTGATGAAATGTCTATGCAGATCTTTTTGCCTTTTAAAAATTCAGTTGTTCATTTTTATTATTTAGTTTAGACTGTTCTTTATGTTTCCTGGATATAAATCCTTTATCAGATAAATGCTTTACAAATGTTTTTCTCCCAGTCTGTCACTCATCCTTTTATTCTCTGAACTGTTTCGAAGAGAAGTATTTAATTTTGATGAAGTCCATTTTATCAATTTGTTTCTTTATGGTTGGTGTTTCTGGTCTTCTATCTTAGTTTCTTCCAGGCAATTATTCATGCCTGAAACTGAGCATAACAGGTGCTGATTAAGCACGTCTTGGTTAAGACGTAAGCCCAGACAAACTTCTTGCCTTTGAGAAAAAAGGCCAAGTGTATACTTTTCATTTCTTTGCCTCTGGATTTAGCATAATGTCTACTTAGCAAATGGAGAGCTTGGCAAACCATAATAGAAGTAAGCAAGAGAGTCTTGCTAGTATGCTCATACAGTGAATCTGTTTTTAAAAAGTGAGCATAATATCATCATTTATTTATTCTGAAAGATTAAGCAATAGGATGTTCTAATTAGGTACTAACAATATACTCCTCTTTCTGCTGGTCTGAGAGTTGGTATCCAATATATTTTGTAACACACCCCTCTCCTCACCACTGTTTACAAGCTGTAGGTCAAAGCTTAATCTTACATACCTGCTCAAAAATCAGAGGTCAAGTCAGAGGCTAACACATAGGCAGCAGTTTTAATACCCTGTATTCTGAGCACTCCAGAAAAGCAAGATTTTAATATGTCATTTGTAGAAGGTTGATGGCCCTTTGCATTTGCTATAAATTTAAAAAAATTCCATTTCACTGACCTAAACCTTCTTTATTCTTTCACTGGAATTATAGAAGTCTGTATCATACTGTGCCCCTCAACCATGGTTGTGAAGATCACTTAAGCCAGGCACCTCCAACCTGCAGTCCAGGATGGCTTTGAATGCTTGTGGCCCAACACAAATTCTTAAAACATTGTGAGATTTTTTTTTGCGACCTTTTTTTTTCTTTTCTTTTAACTCATCTGCTATTGTTAGTGTCAGTGTATTTTATGTGTGGCCCAAAACAATTCTTCCAATGTGGCCCAGGGAAGTCAAAAGTTTGTACACCACTGATTTAGTACTTTAGAGAAGTAATGTGGCTTAATGGAGAGATAGTTAGAAATCAGACTTGGATTAAAATCACAACTTACTAACTGTAGGATCTTGGAACATTTTCTTAAGGTCTTTGAAGCCTCATTTTCCCAATTTGAAGAAGAGAGATTGTACTTGTGTCAAAGGGTTGTGGTGCGGACGAGTAATACATGTGGGTGCCTGGTGTACGTAAGCACTCAGTCTGTGGTGGCCACAGACTCAGTTGCATGAGTGCTCATCCACAAGTACATACTGATAGTTTATTTGTTCAGTCAGAACCAATATTTGAGGATCTACTCTGTGTAAAACATTTTACCAAATACCAGAGATAATTCGAAAAAGTAAAAGTCAAGCTCCATGCTTTATAAGAAAGTACTTGTAACCTGTGCTGAAGGGAATACATACACATATGAAAGTGTGAAATGAAGAGTGAAAACCGTTACATGGCTAACTGCCTGAATGAGTGATGGGGATTAAAGATGCTTGCAGAGATGGTGGGATTCATATAAAGATAGAAGGCCCTCAGTTAATATTGAATTGAACCACATTCCAAATTCAAGGTTGCACTGAAGGGTCAGTTTATTCAACACATTGCCGAAGTAGAATGTGAACTTCCTTTGAGTTTCTTGTTAATTACTTCCAGATTAGAAGAAGGAGGAGGACTCTCACTTCCCCGCTCCCATCATCCCGTTCCGCTTTGGTTCTCTCAGTGATTCCACTTATGTGCAGGAATGTATTTTTCTCCTGAGAATAGACATTTTTTTGTGTGGTAGATCTGAAAATTAAATCAGGAAACACATTTTTTTCTCCTTTGCCTTTAGGTTGTATATGTTGATCTTTAGTAAAAACAGTCTAAAAGCCTCATGATTATAATTTATGTTTCTCTTTAACATTTTCTAAGATAGCAAACAAGCCAACAACTGTGTGGGCTGCATTAACTACTTCTACAGATATTTGCTGTGTGCTGCTGTGTGCATACCCTGAGACAAGTTCTTTGGGCAATATAAGAATAATGCTATATGTGTTTCATGTTGAGATAATTTACGCTTTACTTCCTAAGGGAAGATAAATACCTTACATAGTTAATCAACTTTTTATAGCAAGATATAGTTGATTAACTTTTTGTGAAAAGTTAATTACTTCTGTAAGGTTTAATTTATGTAAGATCATTGCCAAATAATGTCCTAATTGTTACTAACAAATTTAGAGGATAGCCGGATTTTTATAAATCCTCATAGTTAAAGGAGACTTCTTAGACACGATTATTTTGAGCTGAAAGTTGAGTAGATCTGGATGGATGGAGGAGATTCCTGAGGGGACAGCGGGAGCCACTGGAGCTGATGTTGACAAAGGCACCCAAAATTTATCAAGCACTTAGCCAGGTATAGTTTTAAGAGGTTATCTTAGTTCTGGCTGCTATAACAAAATAGCACAGACTGGGTAGCTTAAAAACAACAGAAATTCATTTCCCACAGATCCGGAGGCTGGTCAGACTCTTCTGGGTCACAGACTTCTTGTAGCCACACAGGGTGCTGGGGGCTGGCTCAGCATCTCTGGAACTTCTTTATAAGAGCACAAATCCCATTCTTGAGGGCTCCACCCTCATGACTTAAGCACCTTCCAAAGGCCCCATCCACTAATACCATCACCTTTAGGGTTTAGGATTTCAGCATATGAATTTGGAGGAGGGGGGGACACAAACATTCAGATCATAGCAGAACTTTTACATGTTTTATGTCATTTGATTCTTACAAGTGCATAAAGTAGGTATTGACTCCATATACATAGGAGAGGCACCAAGAGGTTAAATAAGTTGCTCCAGATGACAGTATTAGTAGATAGATGAAGAAGCAAGACCCACATCCAGGCATTCTGACTCCATAGTCCTTGTTCGTAACCACAGATAAACAAAACTTTAAAGCAAATTATATTCAGTGAGTAGTTGGTGACCAGCTTGGAAAGAAAATGCAATTTTTTGTTGTAAAGTAATGGAAAAAATAAGGTTAGAAATTAGATTGAGGCCGTATTATGGGATGTTTTAGTGGTTGGATTTTATCACATACACCATGCAGGGAAAGTTGAAAACTTCATTGCCAGAATATTTTTATGGGCTTTTTTTTTTTTAATGATCTAATTGCTTTTAAAATTTAGATTACAAAGCTTAGAAAGTAGTGTTATTACATTCTGATATTAAGCAAAAACTTCTCCCCCTCTATATGTGAGTAGTATGTTATTGTTAATGTTGCTGAGAATATATGACATAGTAATTTATACGTACAGAGCTGAAATAAGTATTTGCATTGGGTAGAAAAAAAGTTATTAAACTAGCCTCTCTAAATAGCTGTTATACAGATGCATTCCTGAAGCCCTTTCACATAAATTAATAACTTTAGTGGGCAAGAAAAGCTTTATATGGAGATGATGAAAGTGGTAGTGCATGTTTAAATCTCTATTCCTTCTGAAATATATATAAACATGTTTCGCTATTTGGATGTTGTAGAAATAGCCATTTTGGCTCAACAGAAAGTAGAAACGACCAGATCTTTTTCTTGTGTCTTTGTTGTGAATTTTTATGTAATTTAAAATTAATTATATTGTGGGAACTCCTAAGTGAAATGACATTTTTTTAATCCTGAAGAATATGTAGAACTTATTAAAGGTCAAGAGATTATTCTTTTTTCTTCTTGATAACTGTTTTAAGAGTTTTAGCTGAAACTTGCTGATTATTCCAGTGTGGTAATGATTTGTGTGTGTGTGTGTGTGTGTGTGTGTGTGTGTGTGTTTCTTTCTGAATAATTAAGGAAAAGCAAGACAAAATGTTGTGTTGGGATAAACAGTTCTTCCTATTATCTGGTTCTCTCCTCTTTTTTTACCCCTTCCAAATAGCTTGTCCTTAAAAATGAAGGGACAGTCTCAACTGCAAGGGAATGACTTCTTCCATTTTTCCTTGTCTTATACTGACAGATGTAGGATGGTATCCTGTAATACGTACATGGCTAGAAAGAGCGATATAGTCACTACTGTGCTTGACATGCTGTTCATACAGAATTACCTGGCTGTATGGGAGATAACCACTGTTGAGTAGAAATGCACATTTTTAAGCCTCTTTCCAAAAGGAATGGCATTGCCAATATGCTTTTGTTTTTGTGTTCTTGACCTGGTTCATTCTGCCACACTCCGTTCTGACTGGGATACTCCTTTCCTTTGCTGCTGTAGCACCCTGAGTACAACTCCAATCTACCACACTGTGGCACAGTTGTTATTTACTCAACCCCATCTCTTAGTCCATTTGTATCCTCAGTGCCTAGCACAGTTCTTGGTATATGGCAGATACTTGACAGTGAGTGAGAATTAAAGGAAATGAAGGCTATAAAGTAGTCTTAATGATAACCATTCCATGATTCAGAGAATTTTGTTAGTGCTGCACCAAGTCTGTATAACCGTTTTTAATTAGCTTTTTTTATTTTAAAGGTCAGAATTATGGAAATCATACTCTTTTATTTTCCTGACCTACTAAGATCTTCCTTAGTTCTTCCGTGCTGTATTGATTTATACATTCATTCAACAACATTTATTATATCTCTACATGGCTCAGTCACTGCATTCCATGCTGGGGATAAACATGGTTAAAATATTACTGCCCTCAAAGAATGTCTGCCATGGAACTAAAGCATTCTATAAAAGAAATAAAGCACAAAGAAGTACTAAGCTCTGCTGAGGAGGAGAGGATAAAAACTTCCCAGAGAAAAAGGTTTTCGAAGTGGGTCTTAATGGATATGTATCCCTGGTTAATGGACAGGTTGGAGTTTGTTAGTTAGAGGAGTTAAAAGAGCCTGCCAGCCACAACATGTGAACACCCTGAGATATGAAATGAATGACATTCAGGAAGCTATAACTGGTATGTAGGGTGACAGAAGGGGTGAGAGCAGGTTATAAGGAGGCCAGTGGCAGGAGCTAAATCATAGCCTTAAAGCCAGGCTGAGGAATCTGGACTTCATTATTCAGGAGTGGGAAAGCCTTCTGTGGACATTCAGGATAACTATTAATACTCTAGCTGATGGGAGAAAGTGAAGACTGGAGACAGAGGCACTAATTCAAAATTCTGAACCCGAGATGTCTAAGGCAAGATGGTGGCAGTGGAGATGGAGAGGAAGGGAGAGATTTGAGAGAGAACAGTCTGTAGAATCAACAGAGGCTTGAAACCAACTGGATATGAAGAAAGGGGAGAGAAAAAATCTGAGGTAACGACCAGGTTTCTCTGGTTTGGGCAACTAAATGGATGGTAGTTTCAGAGTATAGCAGACACAGAGGAGCAGGTTTGGGTAATGGACATACTGAATGTGTCATGCATTCAGGTAGAGACATCTAGCAGGTAGCTGAACATGCGGGTGGAGTTCAGTGCACAGGTGTAGACAGAAGATAAAAACCGGAACATCAAAAGTACGTAGGTAGCAGTGGCAGTCATAGGAGTAGATGACACTTGCAGGAAGAAAGTGCAGAGCAAGAAGAAACTGAACACAGATGCTGGGGGCCAGCCTGGGGATTCCCCAGTAAGTCAGGCATGGTTGCCTGGATTTGAGTTATTTTTCTTTATTTCAAAAATCTCAACAGAAAATATTTACTTAAGATGGGGCTGCATAGGTCAGCTAAAATCTCATGAATGGTAGTTTTTCTAAATGGTACTTCTTCAAAAGTGAGACTCTAGTGGAAACAACTAACCCTGTTTTACAATTTGGGAGACTGGGCTATTATTTTAAAGCCTAGATTTATGTCAATGAAGTATGTTAACACTAGTTGTTTCATATCAGTTTTGAAAAGTGCTCATTGGTGTCATTAATATATACTGTGCATTGTGAATTGTACTTGACTCGTTTCCTTGAAGTGAGGGATTAATGTTCTGTGGAACACACTTTGGTAAATGCTGCCCAACCTAAGGGTTTGTTTCAGCAGAAAAACTATTTACTGCTTAGACTACTTTCTTATCCCTAGATCTGATAAATATTCTGTGTTGCTACTGGAAATAGTCTTCCCAATGTGTTCAAAGCTCTACTGATTAAATATACCTGCATGGAGTATCTCGGCGAGCCCAGCCCGTAATTCCTTACCCATAGCAAGTCCCTCATTACGAGGCACTTCAGGGTGGTGGTCAACTTCCTATTAGTGTACATATAGTGTCTGCTTTATGGATTGCCTATCTGCTCTCTGTACCCATTAGCATACTTTAGATTTGTATCTCTAAGGTGACATTGCAAGGGAGAACTTTTCAAGCCACAAAAACTACATATTGTAATTTTTTTTAGTAAATTTAAAAGGTATTTACTGTAGAAAAAAAGAATAAAGGAAAAGGTTAAATTTTTGCCATCCCCTCATTTAAAACCAATTACTGTTGATATTTTTATATATATTCTTTTTTATATGCATGAAATCAGAATATTTTCAGCCACAAATAACATAAAAGTAGATAATAATGGATGCAAGTAGCTATTACAGCTACTGTATCTACCCTTGACAATGTCCAAAGCAAGAAAGAAGGTGGACTTTCTTCTTGTACATCTCCCTCTCTCCTTTTATCCAGGTGAAAATCCCAAGTAAGCTTCCCGTGATGTCTCACTGGGCAGGTCTGAAGTAGATACTCACTCTGGAAGACTGCCCTTGGAGTGCACCCCCTGAGACTGGGCAGGGACCCCTTCTCTCTGAGCACATTTCCTTCCCAGTGTAAACAAAGTGGGCATTCTACTTACACAGAAAGGCTTTAGAAAGGCAGCTGATAGGGTCTGCAAAATTTTAGCTATATGCACTTAAAAATCCTTAAAATGGATTGTTTTTATTCTCTGTCATCTTAGATAAATCAAGAGTTAAATACGTGTTTATTGAAATTGAGTGACTCAAAAATTGGGGGTGGGTGGTAAATAGGGGAAGTATATAAAGTAAGTGTTTTTAGTGGTAAATAATTTAAAATAATACAAGATTTAATATTACAACTGTGAAACTAAAACAGGATTTACTCTCCTTTGCTATTGTAGCAACCTGCTGGATGAGTTTGAGAAGCCTGATTCTCTATACCGTTCCCAAAACACTCTTTTGTGTTTCATGTGAGTTATAGGTTTGTGACAGCCCTTCATAACTGTTTTTCCACATCACCCAACCTGGAGAAGATTTACTCCACAAACAGCATACATTTTAATATTTTAATATTCCTAATGTCTCTTGCTGCCTTATATATTTAGAAGTGTCACAAAAATAGCCCTTTTAGTTGGGTCCTTTTTGTTTAAAGTATGCTTCTTACTTGACTAAAGGACATGGTTCAAACTTGCAGGCCTGCATTTTATCAGATTCAGGTATAGGGTTTTGTTCTGGTTCCCTAGTATTTATATTTCTTCATAATCATAAATTTCCTACACTAGAACTGTTTTTGAAAAATAGCTTTTGATTAGATGCAAAACAACCTCAATTTTAAATTTTGTTAATTATTTTTTAAACCTACCTGCATTTCACCTTTTCAATAACTTATTTTTAACACTTAAACTTGCCACAAATCTTTGGCTGCTTTCAGCTCTTGAGTTAGTTACCCAAATGTGCTGTGTCTCTCTCTTCAGAATGTGCTGTGTCTTTCTCTTCACTCCACTAAAGTTCTTTAGGACGTGGAAGAGAAGGCCTTCGTTTGCCTTTCTGATCTTTTGAAATCCAAGTTCTCTTGGATCTTTCTGCTGTGTGAGGCAGAGCAGAAATAGAAAAAGAAGAAAGAGCATTATTCTCTTAACATAAAAAGGCCTTTATGGGCGAGCACTCTAAAAACTGCTTCATAGCACTGTTGTCTCTTTATGACTTCTTTCACTTAGTGACCTCTTTGACTTTATAAATTTAATGTGGAGTTTATTATAACCTGACCTAAATAGAAATTTAAAGCTTTAAATTTAAATTATTTCTTTTTAAGTTAAATAGAAATTTGAGCTTAGGCACTTTAACTGATGCTTTTTAGCAAGTAATTTATTGTATTTTGAATTGGTGACTTCTAATGAAACTAAATTGCTTAAACTGAATAACTTACTGGATCAAAATTTCAATAGTGGACAATCTTAATTCTCTTAAGAAGTTTTTGGAAATCTTAGGCATAAAATGTGAGCATATTATTTCCCAATGCTCTTGAAAGGAGGAAAATAAGCATTTTCTTATGTCAAAATAATTTTAGCAACTATGTAAATCTGTTGGTAGATTCTGTCAATTATTATAATATGTAAAAGTAAGAAACTGGCCAGTAACCCTGGAATTTCTTGTGTGTATGAATGTCCCCATGGACCACATATGAGCCACGCTCAAAAATGAGGGAACAAGAGCCCAGCTGGAGCTGTGATAATTCCTGTCACTGAGGACACTGCAGCCTAACCCTGAGAGTCCACGTGGAAGGAACCTCTGAAAATCCAGCTAGAAGAGAGTCGGGCAGGCTGGGGGAAGGGGAGAGTGAGGGTGTAGTGTACCCCCCCAGAGGAACAGAATGTGTCTTCTGCAGCATGGGGATTGCAGTGGGGGACCACACAGGGAAGCTTGTGAAGAACCCAGGAGCGAATCCATGCAAGGTTTCAGCTTGAACATCTGACACAAGAAGACAGATATTGTATGATTCCACTTAAATGAAGTATTTAGAATAGGCAAATTCATGGAGACAGAAAGTAGAATACAGGTGACCAGGGACTGCACAGAAAGAGCAACAGGGAGCTGTTCTATAATAGGCAAAGCTTCTGTTTGGGATGATGAAAAGGTTCTGGAAATGGGTAATGGTGATGGTTGCACAACATTGTGAATGTACTCATACCACTGAATTATACACTTAAAAATGGCTAAAATGGCAAAATTTGATAGGTGTTACCTGCAATAAGAAGCACTGAAAAATAATTAAATGTTAATATCCTTTGATCTAGCAATTTTACTGCTAATCTACCTACAGAAAGACTTCCACCTGTGCACAGAGATCTGTGTCAAATAATGGGAGTGTTGGAGCTTTACAGTAATGAAAAACTGGACATTAATAAAATGGCTATTGATAAAGGAGTGGAATAATAAAGTAACAGTATGTAGACACTAAACAAAGAATGAACACAATTCCAGTTGCTTGTGAAGATGTGGAACAACAGGGCTTCTCATTTATTGCTGGTAGGAATGCAAACTGGCAGCAGCCACTTTGGAAGACAGTTTGGCAGCTTCTTACAAAATGAAATGTGCTTTTATCATATGATCCAGTGGTTGTGCTTCTTGAGATTTACCCAAATGAGTGGAAAACATGTGCAAACAAATGTTTATAGCAGCTATATCCATAATTGCCAGAACCTGAAAACACCTAAGATGTTCTTCAGTAGGTAAACGCTGTAATAAACTGTGGTACATTTAGACAATGGAATATTATTCAGTGATAAAAAGAAATAAACTATGAAGCTATGAAACAACATGGAGGAAGCTTGAATGCTTATTACCAAAAGAAAGAAGCTAGTCTGAAAAGGTTACAACGTGTATAATTCCAACTATATGACATTCTAGAAGAGCAAAACTATATAGACAGTAAAAGATCAGTGGTTGCCAGAGGTTGAGGGGGAGGCAGGGATCAATAGGCAGAGCACAGAGGATGTTTAGGACAGTGAAAATACTTTGATACCGTAAGGGTGAATATGTGGCATTATTACATTTTTACAATACCAAGAGTGAACTCTAATGTAAACGGACTTAGGGTGGTAATCATGTGTCAGTGTAGGTTCATCAGTTGGACCAAATGTACCATCACTCTGGGGAAAGGGTGTTCATAGTGGGGGAGCCTGTGTGTATATGGAATGAGTTTCACGGAAACTCTTTGTACCTTCAACCCAATTTTGCTGTGAACTTAAAGCTGCCCTAAAAAATAAAATGTATTTGAAAAATAAAGTAGACTTAATATGTTGGCATGAAAATGTATCTGAATATAAATCATAAGTTGGAGAACATTATGTAAAAGATAATTCCATATGCATTTTGAAATGCATTCTCTCTGTTGATCTGTATCTGAACATAAAGGAATAGGACAAGAAGGATGCCCACTAGACTTTACAGGGGTCACCTCCTGGGGATGGAACACAGGTGGAGCGTGAAAAGGGACTTTAAACTTTATGTACTTCTGCACTATTTGAGTCTTTTAAAACAAGAACGTCTCAAGGCTGTGGCCTGGGTTCAATACCCAGCCAGGGAACTACCCACAAAATAAAATAAAACAAGAACGTACTCATTACTTAATCTGTTGAGTACTTTCATATTTTTATAATTGGAAAATATTTTTTAAATAATGGTTATATATGCTCATTATATAGAAAAATTTAAAGTTTGTTCCACAACATAAGATAACCATTTTTAAAATTTTGTGTATTTTCTTGCAGTTTTTTTTGTGTGTGTGTCAAAGATAAGCCCTTAAATGTATTGACAGTTTTTTGTTTCCACATTTTAAAAACCATATTCTCTGAATATTTTAGTGTCATTAAAAATTTTCCAAAAAACACTTTTTTGGCTTCATAATTATGACACAACTATACCATGAAATACTGATTTAACATTTCTCTATTGTTAAGACAAATACATGGCTCCCATCTTTATAAATATAACTTTATAGTGTTTATTGTTTACTTATTATTGATTCCTAAAGGAAATACTGCCTTAAAAGATCAATTTTAAAGTTTTAGGTACTCTTAATAAGACTTTTTAAACATACACAATTTTAAATGAAACTGACTTTTTTTTAAGTAAAAGCAGAAGACATAGAACCTAGTTTTCCATAACATTATTTGTGAATTTCATTAAGCAGTAGACCAATCTGGATTCTCTTGCTAATTACCTCGTTTCTCCACTCTGTTCTTTGACATTCTTTCCCACCTGTGAAATCTCTATATTCCTTCCCTAATGCTTTGATTTTTTTTTTTTAATTTCTAAAAAGGAGCAAATCAGAATTCCAAAGCAGCCAGCTTGAATCTATCTTTCTGTTCCTCTTATGAATAGGCGGTTCCTCCAGGCAGTGAATTAGCCCTTGAGAGAACACTGGCATTATGTTTCTCAGCCCGAGTGTCTGTATAGGTGGCCTGGAGTGCGTTAGAGAGCAGCTTTGTCAGATCCTCACAGCTAAAGATGAAGTCCTGTTCTTACTAATTATAAGCACTTTTTGTTCTTGTTGCTGCTGCTGTTTCTTTCTGAGTTGGAAATGGATTTATTACAGCATACAGTTCTTGCTTTATGTGATAGACATGTGGCGAGAGTTTGCTCTTTTAAGGAATATCTTTCGTAAATAGTCATCACTCCTTTTTCTATTTTTGTAAACTTGTATATTTTTATTTTTTCTAGTGACAGAAACGTTAAGATATTTTGTTTCAAGTTCAGTCAACATTTACCAGTAATTCATTTTTGCCAAGGAACTAGATAATTATCCTCCCATATTAGCATCTTGTGTATTTTAGTTGGGTTTGTTACCAGAAGCATCAGAATCCCATCACCTGGGGAGCCTGTTAGAAATGCAAATTTAGGCTGCACCTCAGACCTACTATTCAGAAACTGGGAGGTGGAGCCCAGAAGCCTGGATTTTACCAAGCCCTGGGGTGGTTCTCATATCCATAGTAGCTATACAGTGGCTAAAAATGTCAGCTCTTATCACTTGAGGGGTGGGTTTGATTTAATTCCAAGGTAGTGTTAGGCACTGCAGCAATACTGCTTCTAAGCGACGTTCAGATGGAAAACTGATAGCAGGGGCCACCTCACCAGAGTGGCTTTCATTGTTTCTAGTAGAGATTTTAAGAACTAAGTTCTCTAGAGAGCCAAGAATCTTTCACTGGAGAGCTGAACCAGATTGTTTCAGTACTTAGGGTAATTAGCAGAAACTTCTTATTTGATAACATCGTTTAGATTGTGCCTCCCTCCATTAGCAAGATACTGAACATGACAAATCATGAATCACATTTAAAATACATAAGATTATTTTCAGAGTTAAGGAGTTGCTGAATTAAGTCTTTCAGAGCTTTTAAGTTGTAAATAATTACAAGCAGACGTACATACAATACCTGAAAGACACTTTGCCAATGTAACTAAGATATATATTCATTAATTATTGACTTATTTTTATATAATTATTAACTTTTGGATAACATCTACCTGTTTGGTTTTTTGTTTGTTTTTTTGTTTTTGTTTTTGTTTTTGTTTTTGTTTTTTGCTTTTTGGTATGTGGGTAGCTCCCTAACTGGGAATCGAACCCAGGCCACAGCGCTGACAGCACCAGTGCCGAAGCCTTAAGCCACTACACCATCAGGGAACTCCCTGTCTGGTTATTTTTAATGGAAAAATGTTATGCTAATATATGTATGTGTGTTTTTTCCTTGGAATATGCTCTGTTCCTGAATTTAAATGTTATGTGCATTTCTTAATTATTTCAAGAGGATCCCTCAGAGTGGAGTATTAAACTTTGTAAACATAGTGTTGTGAATGGGAAACTTGTTTTAAGTGATGATCTCCTTGCTAAATTTAGGGCTTTAGAGCTTATTTTGCCCTTGAATCTACAGAAGTTTTTTGTTTTTTAACTTAGGAAGATAATTACTCCCAAGAAGAGGTATAACTGGTTTGGTGGTGGTGTCTTGGCATCACAGATGAATCTTGTTCATGCTGTGGGTTAGAATCAGTGCTGAGACAGCCCCCCGGAGAAGAGCTAACAATGTTCCCTTTACAGATGCTGAGAAGTGGAAGATATCCTAAAGCTAGGGTAACGCTACCAACGTTTTGAAGATACTGTTTTGTTTTGTTTTTTATTATTTTTAAGCGAAAAAGGGCATCTAACTATTATTCACCCTCTATATATAACTAGGTCGTATTGTGATAGGTCAGTTTCTTATAATCAGCCAAAAGAAGTCATTCATCCAAGCATTATTTCTGAATTGTTCATAACTCAGGAATAGGGAGGAGTAGAATATATTTTATGAAGGCCCTTACCCAATCAAATGAGACTGAAATTTCTGACTGGTTTATAGCAAACGATGTGGTAGAGAATTTAGTATTTGGAGTTTCCTGTGATTATATTTTTGGTTGTAGGCCCAGGCCAGATGAAAAAAATTTAAAGAGGGAGGCAGTCTTCTGAAATTAACCTAACCTGTCCTTTTCGGTATGGGCCCAGCCACTTGCTAATGAATATTCTGTATCTATGGCCTCTCTTTGCTGGTATTATTTAATTTCCACGTATAATTTACTATTGCTAAGCTTGGTAAAGTGCTTTAAACTGATCACTTTTAAGGTGCATACAACATGCATAAAATTGGCCACAGACTAATAGATTTTTTCTTCTCTGAGAACTTAGTGGCAATTCCTCATAAAGTACTTTATTTAAGAATAGTAAGTGATGTATTCATTTTTGACTCTGTTAATGAAACAGGTCACTTTACTACAAGTATATAAGAAACAGTCTAGAGTGTTTTGAAAAGATTTTAGTCAGAAGTGAAATTGTAAGAGAATTACAAAGAACAGATTTTGAATTTTCAAATTCAATTTTTAAGTAACATACCTCAAGTTATTTGAGATGGGGGTAGGGAACCTAATAAATGAAGACTAGG
Organism: Lyroderma lyra; assembly: GCA_004026885.1. Lineage (NCBI taxonomy): Eukaryota > Metazoa > Chordata > Mammalia > Chiroptera > Megadermatidae > Lyroderma > Lyroderma lyra. Next base: position 75,297 of record PVJL010004996.1, read on the forward strand.
GGAAAAAAGATTGAAAGCATGGTATTCAATTTTTTCTTTCTGCATAGAATAGGAAGAAATATTTTTAAACTTTTTCTTTCAGTCTGCCCTAATGATTCATGGTACTTCATTTTCTTCAAATTAAAGAAATTAGTTCCCAGTGTAGTCTTTGACCTTTTCGTTACACTGACTTGGGCTGAAGACAAATCTCATTTTGTCTTTTTTGACTCATAAACTTTATGTTTAGCAAGTTTATCTTAGCAAGCTATTTTATTTGCTTTAATTCTCTAGTTATCTGAGGGAAACCAAAAGCACACAAACCTGCAGAAAAGCATCGAGAGAGCTAAAATTGGCCGACATGAAACGGTAAGTTTGTGACTGTAGATTCTTGAATAATATGAATTTTAAATAAAAGAATAAAGACAGGGGGCTTCCTATGAGGAATGCCATTCCTTCCAGAGAGAAGTGAGTCACAGCAGGGGAATAATTTGACCTGGCAAGATTCACTAATTGTGAATCCAGATTTATTGATGTATTGTCTTATACATGGCAGTATCGCATAGAAACAGAAACTCTGGAGCCAGACTGCCTGAAAGTCTCCTAAACTTTCTGTTCTCAGTTTTCTCAGTAGTGAAGTGGGGAATAATAAAATCTACCTCATTTGGTTATTGTGTGGATTAAAGTAATATTGTCAAAGTACTTAGAGGAGAACTACATAAATGTTTATGTACATTCTTAAGAGTCATGTTTTTAAAATCTTGGCAGAGAACAAATTGAAAACCATCAATGTATTATCTTTGTGGCCTTGTGATATTTCGAAATTATTTAAATGGATATTGAACTATTTTTCAAAGGGCAGTGTTCTCTATAGTATTATATTAGGATTTTTTAAAAATCACTTTCTAAGTTTCATCATTATCTCAAGTATGGATTTATGTCTTAAGAAAATATTGAAGGTTAGCATGAACCACTAAATATTCCATCTAGTCCTTTATTTGTACCACTTGCTTGTGAAAAAGACTCAGAAACTTATCACATTGTAAAAATACTACATCCCAGGTTTATAGTGGCTTTATGCTTTTCAAAGTTATTTCATATACCTTCTTTCATGTGAATAGTCAGGACAGTCACAGACAGGAACTGAAGAATGGTGATTTCTGAATAATATTCAAGGGAAGGCAAGTTCTGGGCGTAACCTGAAGCCGTTATATTTCTTCTTCAATTGATAGTAGTAATTATTACTTCTTTATTTGATCCTTTTTCTTTAACATTGGCAATAACATATAGAAGCATTTTCAGGGAGTTCCCTGGTGGTGTAGCGGCTTAAGGCTTCGGCGCTGGTGCTGTCAGTGCTGCAACCTGGGTTCAATTCCCAGCCAGGGAACTACCCACATACAAAAAAAAAAAAAAAGAAGAAGCATTTTCAACTAATGGTGACACACCCATGCCTACAAGTAGTCAGCCAGTCCTCTGAGTGTTGGATAGTCCACTGAACCATTGCAACTAGGAAAAAACCAGCAGCAAACCTAGTTCATTCCTGCAGCTATCAGAAGAGTATGATAGTTTAGAAAGCCTCCTAACGAGCATGAACTCTTGTGTTCCTCCTGAGCTCACCCGTCAGGATTTTGCAGAAATACGTAGCCCCTATGTATACTAGATATTAGTCAAGATGCTGCTGCTGCTGCTGATGTGACGATGATGACGAAGAAGAAGAAATAGTTAACATGAATTTCTGCTTACTGTGAGCCAGGCAGGTGCTGTTCCAACACATTTTGTGTATTTATTGAATCCTGCCAATAGTGCAAGCGGGCTATACTATTACTATCAGTTTTTACATTTGAGTAACTGAAGGCACAAAGAGGTTAAGTACTTTGGCAAAGATCTCAGTGCCAGTAACAGTCTGAGATGGCTCCATGTCAAGGTGTCTGGAGAACTATCATTGTATCATCCTGATATTCACCACGTTGCTTCTCCCATCTTCATTAGCTTTTTCTCTTCTCATTTTTCATTGTGGAGCATGTGTAATTTGGATGTGGATGTAAATAATGACCATCCTAAAATCTCTCCTGAGCTGTGCTAATGGTATACACTAATCATGTGTGGCTGTTTACACTTAAATTAAAATTAAACACAGTTAAATTCAGTTTCTCAGTGCCAGTAGCCACACAGATCTACAACAATTTTGTCATTGCAGAGTCCTCTTGGACCACACTCTTTCAGAGTGTGCTGCTCTGTACATGCAAAGTACAGAAACACAGCCAACAAGGAACCATACACAAGTGTTATCAGCAGCATGAATTACTTATACTGTAATTCTGTATTTGATTTTGGTTTGGACTTACTTTTCAGGTTTCATGCAGATGAACTAAATACCTCTAGCATTAGGACTTCTACCTGTTAGAACTATGGCTAGAAATTTCAAATGGCACTTATTGGATCATATTGTGTTTAAAGGCTATATTCTTTACCTTTATAGGAAAGAGATGGAGGCCACAAGCTACAATTTTGTTACTTCTGATATCCTTAAGTATTTTGAAAGGTTAAATATTTTTAAAGGTTGAAAAATTATCTAAAACACTTTTAAGGAAAAGTATATGATTGATGTTACCATAAATATTACTTGTATATATAGACACACAATCTTATGAAGCTACCCAAGAGGCAGGAGAATTCTTTCCCCAACATATGATAACGTAGTCTTTGCGTTCATACGTAATTGGGAACCTCTCACCTGTTCACGAACATTCCATTCTGCATATTAATTCCCATTCAGTTGGTCAGAATATGCGAAAGATGCTTGAGAGGTCAGAGAAAAATGAGAATTGAGTTTATTTTTATACCATACATATGTATATACGCATATAAAATATTTTCAAAAGCCTAATGCCCATCAGTTATGAGAAAACGTCTATAAAATATATAGCCCTCTAACATATGGCATTTTGTTTAATTGTACGTAAACTCTTTTAATGCAGGAAGAGCGAGCCATGCTAGCAAAAGAGCTTTCTTCACTCCAAGAACGAAGGGATCAGCTAAAGGCGGAAGTAGCAAAATACAAAGACTGTGACCCACAAGTTGTGGAAGAAATACGTAAGTTTGTATCGTATCTTGAGAATTTTTTAACTTTGCTCATGAAAAAGACTTCATACTTCTACTTGTCCGGTAACCATTCTCCATGTATATGAGAAAATAAAACCATTAATAGTATTAATGTTTCATCACTATTTCCATAAAGAACTCAATGTTAAAGCATTGAACAGTGACACCTTTGAAATTAAGCTTTTGAAGAGTAAGGAAGGTAGGCGGGATAGAAAAATAGAGACATAAAATACAAGCTTAAGGAAACTGAAGAGTCAGGGAAGAAACTAAGTTGGCCCCAAGGACATTGGTTCTAGAAAGAAATTTCACCATTATCTTCAAGGGAAAATGTTACCAAACACATAAGAGTTTGCAAGTGCAGAAAATAAGTCTGTACAATTGACTTGCCTTTTGAATATACTCATGATATTTTGCCCTACTTTTAAGTCAGTCCCCAGAGCTTCACTTTGAATAATTTTTATATATTTATGTAAAGATAGAGGTGTGAATACTTGAGGAAATGGAAGAGCATGTTATAAAAGAAACTACATTTAATTGCTTAGGAAAATATGCAAAATTTGCTTCACATTTTTCTTTCTTTGCCTGTCTTCATTTGGGGAACTTTACTAAGTGAAACTTTTAGAAAAACTAATACTATACTATGTGATTGAAGGCTTTTAGAGAAACTGAAAATATTTGGCACTTTAAAATTAACCTGAGTATAGTTTGATTACAATTAAGCTGTCCTTGATGGTATTCTTTACAAGTAAAAAATTTAAGCATTTCAGTTAGTATAATCTGAAGTTAAACTTAATTTTATAGACAGGTTTAGACCGACTTTGCACAGCTCCAGGAGGCACCATTCACGTACAAGTAGTACATGTAATATGTAGCCTGGAGGGGGTAGGTATTGGCCCTGGTTCAGCTGATTACCCAGGTTGACTTTCAGAGAGAGGTGGAGGCAGAAGAACTGCCCCACCCCCACCCACCCTCACCCCTGAGCCAGTCACTTTCTGTCAATTAAGTATTTGGGGCAATGTGAGTTCTTTCATGCCGCCCAAGATTCATTTATCATCACCCTGCAGAAGAAAGTGCTAACCAAATCCACTGCTATAAAATTAACCACTTTAATCTTTTAAAGTTTTGACTAAACTGAAATGACCCTCAGTGAACACAGGCACATCAGAGCAGCAGGAAACAGGAGGTTACTACCACAAAGCTAGGCTTATTCATGCTTCACCTTTAAAAGGAAACGCAGACTGCTTGTTAAAAAGGACATCAGATGTTGCATGTCTTGTCTGGAGCAGTTTATCAGGAAAAAGAACTTTGAGAACAGTTTTCTTATCCAGACTCGATACCTTCAGCTGGTTTATTTTCAAGATCAGTATGTCTGTGCCCTGGAGCAGTTCATCATGAAAATTGTGTTTTCACACCATAAAGCAGTAACCATTGTTTGAGGTTAGTATAAACCTGCTACCAAAGCCAGACAAAGACATCATAAGAAGAGAAAATTATAGGTAAACATTGCTTATGAATATAGATGCAAGATTTCTCAACAAAATACTGAGAAATCAGATCCAGCAGTATATAAAGGATTATACATCCTGATTAACTGAAATTTATCCCAAGCATGCAAGGTTGGTTCAACATATAAATATCAATCAAACATAACATATTTATAGAATAAAGGTGGAGGAACCCCACATGATTGTCTCAATAGACAAAGAAGTATTTGACAAAATCCAACACCCTTAATGATAAAAACACGCAGCAAACTAGGAATAGACATGAACTTCCTCAATCTAATATAATAAAAGGAGATCTACAAAAAACCCACAGCTGACGTCATATTGAATGGCAAAAGGCTTTATGCTTTCCCCAAGAATGTGCACTCTTCACCACTTCTATTCAACATTATACTGGAAGTTCAAGCCAGGGAAATTAGGCAAGAAAGAGAAATAAATGGCATCCAGATTTGAAAGGAAAAAGTAAAACTATCTCAATTTGCAGTTAACATGATCTGAGGTAGACAACTGAACAATACACCCAAAAAAAAGAAAAATCTCTTTAGCGCTAATAAGTGAGGTCAGCAGGTTGCAGGATACAAAATCAATATACAAAAATAACTTGTATTTAATATACTAAAAGTGAACACTCTGAAAATTAAGAAAAAATTCTATTATAATAGCAAAATGAATAAAATACCTAGGAATAAAATTAATCAAAAAAGTGCAAGACATACTGAAAACTACAAAACAGTGAATGAAATTAAAGGCCTATATAAATAGAAGGACATCCTATGCCATGGATTGGAAGACTTAATATTGTTAAAATGGAAATACTTCCCAAATTGATCTACAGATTCAATGTAAAACCTATAAAAATTTTAACTGCTTTTTTCAGAAGTTGATGAGTTGATCCTAAAATTCATATGAAAATGCAAGATAGCCAAAAGAATCTTGAAAAAGAACAGCAAAGCTGGAAGGTTCAAATTTCCCAATTTCAAAACTTACCACAAAACTGCAGTTATCAAGATAGTGTGGTACTTGTGTATGATAGACATGTAGGTTAATGGAATAGAATTGAGAGTCCAGAAGTAAACCCAGTTGATTTTCAATAAGGATGCCAATACCATTCAATCAGGAATGAATAATGTTTTCAACTGGTGGAGCTGGGCCCAACTGGTTATCCACATGCAAGTGAATCCGCCTGGACTCCTACCTCACACCATATTTAAACAATAACTCAGCCAGATCAAAAACCTAAATTTCGGAGCTAAAACTATAAAATGCTTAGGAGAAAACAGGTGTTTCCTTGGATTAGGGAACTGTTTCTTGAATATGACACCTACAGCTCAAGCAATCAAAGAAACTATAGATAAATTTGACTTAATCAAAATGTATCACTTTTTTGAATGTGTCAAAGTACATTATCAAGAAAGTGAGGGAGTTCCCTGGTGGTGCAGTGGCTTAGGGCTTCGGTGCTGGCGCTGGCGCTGTCAGCGCTGCGGCCTGGGTTCAATTCCCAGCCAGGGAGCTACCCACATACAAAAAAATAAAAAATAAAAAAATGTGAAAAAAAACCCCACAGACTGGGAGAAAATATTTTCAGATCCTATATCTGACAAGTCTCCAATACCCAAAAAATACATATATATTTTTAAGTAATAATTTTATTTTTCAATTATGGTTGACATACAATATTGTATTCGTTTCTGGTGTACCACATAGTGATTAGACACTTACAAAGCGACCACCCCAATAATTCTAGTACCCACCTGACACCACGTAGTTATTACAGTATTATTGACTATATTCCTTATGCTGCACTTTACATCCCCATAACTGTTTTGTTACTACCAATTTGTCCTTCTTAATCCCTTCCCCCTTTTCACTCATCCTCTCAACTCCCCTCCCAGCCTGGAACCATCAAAATGTTCTCTGTATCTTTGTTTTTGTTTTGTTTTTTTTATTTTGTTCTTTAGATTCATATGAAATCATATGGCATTTGTCTTTCTCTGTCTTACCTACTCCACTTACAATAACCAAGATACGGAAGCAGCCTGGATATCGATCAAAATATATGTATTTTAAAAATCTTACAACTCAACAATAAAAAAAAAAATTAAACATGGGCAAAGGATCTGAATAGACATTCATTTTTTTCCAAGGAAAATATACAAATATTAATAGCCAATAAGCATAGGAAAAGAAGCTCAACATTTTTAGTCATTAGGAAAATACAAATCAAAACCACAATGAGATACCACTTCACACCCATTAGGATGGCTGTAATAAACAGAATGGAGAATAATTGTTGGTGCGGATGTGAAGAAATTGAAATTCTTAGATTGTTGGGGGTGGAGGATTATTTAAATATGTTAAAAGAACTTACATATTCCCAAAAATTCTACACATAGAGTTACCATTTGAGCCAGCAATTCCACTCTAGGTTTATACCCAAATTGAAAATAGGTTCATGCAAAAATTATTACACTATTCGTATTATAATAACAGCCCTGTGTCCCTCGACTGATGAATGATTAGGCAAAGTGTGGTATATTCTTATAACAGAATATTATTTGGCAACAAAAAAGGAATGAAGTAGTGATACATTCTCTTAACATGGGTAAAACTTGAAAACCTTGTGCTAAGTCAGAAAAGCCAGACACATATTGTGCGGTTTCATCTACACAAAATGTCCAGACCAGGGAAATCTGTAGAGATAAAAGTAGGTAAGTAGTCTCCAGGGGCTGGGAGCAGGGAGAAGTGGAGTGACTCCTAATGGGTACGGAATTTCTTTTGGATGATGAATGTGTTCTGGAATTAGGTGGTGATGGTTGTACAACCATGTGAATATACTAAAACCACTGAATTGTAGGCTTTCATATGGTGAATTCTGTGGTATATACTCATATATTATCTTTGAATAAATAAGTGCCATCCTTATAAATAGTATTTATGGCCAGTTGATTATGGCATTATGTGCTGTGTAGATTAACTTGAAAGACATAATATAAAGGCAGAAACATTAAATAACAAGGTATATAATTAAAAATAAAGTAAATATTTCCTTCTACAGGGCTACAGTATGACCATTGAAGTTTTTTTAAGGTCAGGTTTACTGTAATCTAATATGTATATACATACACTAAAATTCTCACCATTAAACTTAAATTATTGTATCCTCTTTGTGGTATAAATTGTTTGAGAAATACAAATTGGTAGGTGTAAATTGTTTGACAACTTACATGTTGTCTTTAAAGAAGGAAGTACAATAATAATAGGCATTTAGGAAAGGGAAATTGTTCACTTTGAATTTCCATTAATGACTAACGTAACCACAACTATCTAAACTCTCCTTGGGAAGTTAAACAGGTTTGTGAGATGCAGTATGTCACCATTTTAGCTTTTCCCCCCAGCTATTTTATTTGTATAACCTTGTGTTCATGTAAGAAAAAGAATCTGTAGGGAGTTCCCTGGTGGTGTAGTGGCTAAGGCTTCGGTGCTGTCAGCACTGCAGCCTGGGTTCGATTCCCAGCCAGGGAGCCACCCATATACCAAAAAAGCAAAAAAAAAAAAAAAAAAAAAGGAATCTGTAGACAGATGAAGATGGTTATGTATATGTATATTTTTTCTCCAGGTCAAGCAAATAAAGTGGCCAAAGAAGCTGCTAACAGATGGACTGGTACGTATTATAATGGCACTGCTAAACTATAGTTAAACTTCTTGCAAACTTACTATGACGTGAAATGCAAATGTTATTGTGCCTAGTTTTGTTCAAGAAAAGACTTTTCTGGAAATGGATAGATTAAGCAGATTTTTACGTATTAAATAACTGAACTTAGTTACTTAAGGTTATTTTTAAAAATCTTATTATTACTTCCAGTTTAACTTTTGTGTAACTTTTCCCAGATAAGTCACTTGGGCTAATCACTCAACTTTCATACAACTTCAAGAGTTTCCTGGAATCCTAAAGATTTCTCTTCTTACTACTACTAGTAACAGCGAACATTTGTTAAGTGCTGACTATAAGCCAGGAATTGTAAAAAGTGTCTGTGATGCATTCTCATTTTGTATGTACAGCAATCTTGTGAGGTAGATAGGATTATTAGCCCTAATTTTAGAGATGAAACTGAGGCCATCATGAGCCCTGGGCCACACAGGTGCTAGGCAGTGGAATAGGAATTAGAATCCAGCGTTTCTGATTCCAGAGTCCAAGCTCTTACCCATTACGTGTATACCTGCCTGTGTTGCTGCGATTGCCTCATTAATCCTTTCGCAAATGGATGTACTCTCAGGTCTACAGCAGAGATATTCTAAGAAATGTGGATTAATAAGGCATTATCTATGTATCTTAAAGTTTAGAAGAAAGTTAATAAACAGTGATTGCTGTGTTATATGCAAGTATAATTAGTATTCTTAAAATCTGTCCCAAAATTACACTGTTTTTTTCCAGTACAGAATTATGAAATAATGATAACTGAATTGTTCCATCCTGGTAAGAGTTTATAGTGTCTTCCCACAGAAAACAGAGATTTGAGCCAGGTGTCCCTGACTCCATTTCCAGGCCTCTGTATTTCACGAAAACTTTTAGAATCATTTTTCCTTATCTATTTTAGAATTAAGTAGATTGATAAAAATCAATGTAATTGGCCTTTGGTTCCTATAAAATTGTAATCTTATTAATTGCCAAGTTATTTTCTAAAGAACAGAGTGGGATAGAAACAGCAGACTAACATTAAAGAGAATAATGAACTATGTCTCCAGTAAAGTATACATAAGTAATTAATTCAGTGCTATCATACGGTTTTGAGAAATACAAAATTTTGAGTGAGAAAAAAGCAAGTGAATTTTTAGGCTAAAGACAGACGAGAGTCACAAAGTAATTTCCTCCAATAGTTCTCAGCAAAGCAGCTCAGCAAATGGTAGAAATAGGCAACTATGTGTATGGTGGGAGAAACTTGACTTTGAAAGAACTCCAGGTTGTGCTCCTTATTTGCTCTGTGGCTTATTGAACTTCTCTGAACCTGCCTCCTTGTCTGCTCAGTGTGGGTAATATCTGTCTCACATTTCGGGTGGATTAAAAAGGTTGGTAAGCCCTTTAACTCAACATTAGACACATAGATAAACAAATACTCCCCTTTTCCCTTTCTCCTCTTAAAAAATCCTTTCATGTTTTCCAGTTGATCATAAACTTCCAAAATTATAATTTTAAAAAAATTTTAACAACTTGTCCCCCTGTGTTATAGCTGAGAAAGAACTTGGAACTTTTAAAATCATGTAGGAAGGAAGATATTTTTAGAACAGCAGAAACAGCTGTCAAGAACCGTATTTCCATTTGACATTACAACTTGCTCCTTCCAACATAAAAGTATTAATGAAAACATCATGGAGTTAAAACAAATTACACTTCAGAAAACCTCCCAGTCTTCAAAACAAAGAAAACATTAGTAATACAACTAAAGCTCATTACATAATTATTAGTTAAGGTTGGTTTTTTTTCTACTTAAAAACATTCCTAAAATGTATCAAGAATTAAGAATATTTACTGCTCAATAATGCAATATTTCTATAGTTTTATAGAATGAGAGATTATCTCAGGGTATAAATATAACTATAGATATCACGTCTAAATGTTTTGTGACAGTGAATACACTTTAAATGTGATTTAACAAATTATATCATATAAGATAGTGGAGGTTTGGTTTGGTTTGGTTTGGTTTGGTTTGGTGTGTGTGTGTGTGTGTGTGTGTGTGTGTGTGTGTGTGTGTGTGTGGTTTCCTGATTGGGAATCGAACCCAGGCTGCAGCAGTGAGAGCACCGAATCCTAGCCACTAGGCCACCAGGCAACCCCGATAGTGGAGTTTTTATGGCTTTGTATGAGAGGCATCTTAATGAGTGAAGGGGGAATAGATATTGAGAGGTCCTACCATAAACTCATGCCTATGACATTGCCCACCCTACTCCTATGTACATTATATCTTGGGTATGCCACCATGTTACTTAACAGGATTTCTACAGTCTTAAGGCTGTTTCTTTTAAAAACAAAACAAAAGAAACACCACACACAATTTTTAAATCCATTTATAAAGATTTCCACATAATAGGAAAATTATTTGACAGGAAATGAACTATCAACATTGTGAGTAACATTGTCTTGAAGGCAATGATCTAGTATCCCAAGGACTTGTTTAATGGAGTCTTTTTGAATTGATCCTTTAAGCATTGTTGTGGAGTGGCTGTTATTTGTTTGTCCTTTTGTTTGTTTTTAATCATAGAAGGTTTATAATAAAATGGTTTCATGTGAATCAGGAACTCTTTCCTGGAAAGGCTGCAGCCTTACCTGGTGCCTCGTTTTCTTCTCTCCTGATCCAGGTGTGAAGTTCATTTCCCCAAACTTCCTACTTCCAAACTTGCATCTCTTCTTCCTTTCCTGGAAACCTTTCTGTACACTTGGAGCCTGTTCTGAAAACTGTACCCGTAACACTTGAACTTTTCTAATGTACATATCGCTTTGAAATTGTTTAGTAATAAATTGATTTTTCTCTCTATTCTTGTGTCAGTTTGAAGGCATAGGCTCTTTGTGTTCTGGAATACCTGTAATACACTTAGTGCCTGTCTTGTGTGCCAGGAGGTCCTCTATAATTATTTCACTGTAATTGACAAGAATGTATGGGTTGTGCAGACACTATTAAAATTAAACATCATTGTGGAGCTCCTCGTGCTGTTAGTATTTAGTATTCTCTCTTAGGTCCTTATAAAAAGTAAAGATTTGTTTTGGATTGTTTAAGAAAAGTAAAGATTTATTTTAATATCTATTGACATTGTATATTACTTTAATTAAAAGAAATGAAGGTATTTTTAACGTTATTCTATTTGATGTCTTAGTATTAACCTTAAAAATGAACATGATTCCAAAGATTTAATTATCGTTATTTGATACCTGGAATTAAACTTCTTAAAACAATATTTTTAAAAATGATGAAACTCCATATCTTAATTTGCTGAGGAAACCATAACAAAATACTTCAGACTGGGTGGCTTAAACAAAAGATATTTATTTTCTCACAGTTCTGGAGGCTGAAAGTTTAAAATCAATATGTTGGCAAGTTTGATTTCTTCTGAGACCTCTCTTTTTGGCTTGTAGGTGATCACCTCCTCTTGTGTCCTTCATGGTCCTTCCTATTCATGACCCTGGTGTCTCAATGTGTCCACCAGGCCCTTTCTTATTAAGGACACCAGTCAAATTGGATTAGGGTTCACATTAATAGGCTTATTTTAACTTAATCACTCCTTTAAAGATCCAGTTTCCAAATATAATCATATTCGGAGTACTGGGGGTTGGGACTACAACCTATAAATTTGAGGGAGGTGACACATTTCAGCCCATAACACTCCAAAAGAACCTGTTTGAACCCTTTTACTTCATTGTCATTACTAATACAATGCTTAACATTTATAGAATATTCTAAACCAAGCTTGTCCAACCTGCAGCCCACAGGCTGCATGTGGCTCAGGATGGTGTTAAAGGTGGCCCAACAGAAATTCATAAACTTGGAGTTCCCTGATGGTGTAGTGGCTTAAAGCTTCAGCACTGGCGCTGTCAGTGCTGCGGCCTGGGTTCGATTCCCAGTCAGGGAGCTACCCACATACCAAAAAGCAAAAAAAAAAAAAAAAAAAGAAAGAAATTCATAAACTTCCTTAAAACATTATGAGATTTTTTTTTTTTTTGGTGACTATTTTTAGCTCATCAGCTATCGTTAGTGTATTTCATGTGTGGCCCAAGACCATTCTTCCAAAGTGGCCCAGGGAAGCCAAAGGATTGGACACCCCTGCTTTATGCCATTATTTTTCTGTATTTATAATGCATGTTCTTTATACAGGCGGTATAGGTACATTAAAGAAAATCTGTAAAATTAAAAAAAGAAACCTCACCACCATTCCCCTTCCCAAGTGCAGCCTCCGAGCGCATTGGTATTGCCTGCATCCCTCACTGCCTGTGCCTAGACACCCTGCCAGCGATTAGACGTGTAGTTCGCTTTTTATTTTTCTTTTATTACATTGGGATAAGATTTGACCATAGATCTTTGTACACAAGTTGTTTTATTTCCTTGGGATAAATCCCTTTAAGTGGATATAACACTTTTTCAGTGGTGAAATGCGTTTTAAATTGCCCCTAGAGGACACTGAGGATACACATCTGTGCCCATCCTCTCTAGAGAGGAACCGCTCTCCCTCCGCCTGGGCCCTTCTCCCTGGAGCTGGCCTGGTCTTCTGGAAGCCATTACTCTCTGTCAGGGCAGGAGGAGGGCCTGGAGAGAATGTGCTCCCTTTGGGAAGAGGAGCAGTTCGAATTCCTGAGGAAACAGGATCCTGGCCTCAGCTGGGAGGTGTGCAAGAGACCCCATTAGCCTCTCCCTGCCTTTGGATTATTCTTAAGTCAGGTATTATTTAGTGGCAGCTAATTTACTGAATTTTTAAATTTGAGATCTGTTTATTTAAGGTACTCATTAAATATTTTTTTCTGAAATTGCCATTACTCTTGAAAATACAGAAAACTTATTTTGATACCTCTGAAAGTGATACAGTGAAAGCAATGGATACAATTATATTTGAAATGTTTTTTTGATTGTGTTTTGAATTCTCAAAAATGTTTCTCATTCTCTTTATAGATAACATATTTGCAATAAAATCTTGGGCCAAAAGAAAATTTGGGTTTGAAGAAAATAAAATCGATAAAACTTTTGGAATTCCAGAAGACTTTGACTATATGGACTAAATATTTGACGTTGGTAAAGGATCTGTGTGCTTGTGGATATGTACATTTTTTATATTATCCAGCCAAATGTATGGAATTGTCATTTACCTGTAACTGGGACTATCCTTTTATTAATTTTAAATAAAGTAAAAGGGGTAGATGTTTTCCACTCTTTTTGGTTGCTCGAAAGCAGGATAGCCATTCCCGCCGTTCTCATCAAAGTAGGGTGGTGCAAGTAAAGGCATCCACCTAAGTTAGGTGTGCATGTAATTTGTTAGCGATCAGAGCCATCATGACCCGGTAACGTTTTTTTAGTTTCATTCAAATAGTAAATGTTAAAAGCTAAGGGTACGTTTGAAGGCTCCATGATATACTTGCCCTCACAAATAACCTCTAAATAACCTAAATAAGGGAAATAACCTTTAAAACCCTAATGACGGCTTTATTATTTCTTAGTGTTCAGTGGAAAATGCATGTGATTAATTCTCAGTATTTTGTATCATCTTTGCAAATATCCCACAGAAAAAAATACAGGAAGTTTGCTGTTCCTCAAATTTAGACTTAGGTGTTAATTCCTCAGACACAAAAACTACTTTCTTCTGATTTTTTTGATGCCTTTGTACCATAAAGAAGAAGCATATGGCCCTCTGTCCTGATGTATGTGCTTTTTAGAAGATGATACAGTGGTGTCTGTGTAGCGCACATCACCAGCAAGAATTTGGGGATTTTTTTTTTTCAACTATGTAAAAAGTGGGTTAAAAATAATGTATGTCCTGTGTATACAACGGCTTTTCCCAGTTCAGCTTAGGGATTTAGAGTACTTGCAGGCACTCCAAGACAAATAAAAAAAACTAAAACTTGTGTGTGATGCCCTTTCATACACATGCCTTACTTTTTTTTCCCACAAGGTCCAATTTTGATACTCGTTTAAGTAACTTGAAGGAGGTACTCCACGTGTCTGAAAATGACCCAAATGGCATCCAAGCCGTTTGGTAGTGAATCTGGCCTTTGTGTCTCATGGAGCTGCTCCAGGCTTACTACTTAATCACTTCCTGGAGGTGGGTGGGAGCAGATTGGTCCATCCTTGTTTGTTCTTGAGGCCAGTTTATGTGGCCTTAGGGCAACCGCTCTTCTCCCGGGAAAAAGTATTTGATGTGAGAGACAAAGAACAAAAAATAAAAATAACCCATCTATAAGCCTTTCCCGAAAACATTGTCTGAATTCCAAAATTTCTCAGGCCTGGGTTGCTATTTGGTAGAAAAGATGTTTCCTTGTTTAGAGAGAAGGTATGTGTGTTCAAGAAGAAAACCATTTCTAATGATCCTTAAAAGATTCTGTTATAAATATTCAGGCAACTTTTTTTTTCCTTTGGTCTATTTTAGGGGGCTAGTATGAGAATGATTGGCATTGGGGTCTATACAGGAGCTAACCAGAGGTTGTACCCTCCATAGTGAGTAGTGTTCTGGTAAATGTTTAACTAAACTGACTCTTTAAAAAGTAGGGACAGGGCCTCATTTTGGTAGCATTTGCCTATTTGTGTGGTGTAAATACTCCCATCATAGCCAAGTTCAGATTATCAGTGTGATGACAATGCAGAGGGGCGAAAAGATGCTCAGTAGCACACCATTATATATATTTTTCTACTGTACAGATATAATACATGTGAATAAGAGCATAGGGGATGGTAAAATGTAAAATAATTGGAGTGATGACTTTTTAGTTTTAGTACCATTGTTTTTAGTTCATTGTAGTTCATGTAATTTAGTCTTTATTGGTGGCTGTGTTTCACAGTTGGCTGGCTCTGTGGCTTAACAGTTGACTTTCCTAGTCCAGCACATCACCCCTCTTAATCTTAAAGAGTTTCTTTTGAGTTTGCTCGTCCCTGAAATTAGAGATGCTAATCAAGAAACCCATTGGTCCAAACAAGCACTAGGTAATCCTTTGTCCTGAGTTGGTTTTGTTACTGATCTGAAGACTGAATACAACTTGGGTAGACCTAGAGTCAAATGACTAGTGATCCAGAATCAAATTTGATTCAGTAAATAATGTTATAATTGATACTTCCAATATCTTTTCAATGAATTGTGAAGTATAAAAGGTATTTGAGAGCTGGTAATCCATCTTTAGCAACCTTCACATGTAGTTATTTTGAAAATCTCCCTGTCCTGTTTTTAAACGATTCTCAGAAAGTGATTTTATAGCCTCCTAGTAAGTTTCACAGTCGTGCAGGGTCAGATAAATGACTGAAATGTCCCTTATGAGATTGGACCAGGACCAAAGCAATTCATAAGAATGAATTGGAATGACTTTTCCTCTGATGTTTGCCACATCATTTAGTCTAATGTGATTATAAAGTTCTTGGCCTGTCTCAGAAATAGATGCTGTTATCCTTAACTTTGTCACACATGACTCTCCTCAAGGGATTAGAAAAGGACATGAGTATATCTGGCAGCCAAGAAGCAAGAACCACCCTACTAATTCTTGAACAGAAAAGTCTAAATTGTAAAACCTGATAATGTGTCTTTTGAAAACATGGCTGGAGTAAAATAGAAAACATTTCTCAGCTAATATGGCCCCATTTGGTAAGAGCAGTTAAAATAGGACAGATGGAGGAAAGTTTCTTAAAATTATGCATGAACTCCCTTTCTGGATATACTTCCTAAATATATACTGCATTATGAAATGGCCAATTGCTAATGAATTTATATGTGTTATACTTACTCCAGCTTGATTTTTAAAAGAGAATCATTTGTGAGAGAGAGAGGTCAGGTAATGTGGCTGTCTTTGGAAGTACTTTTGAATCTGAAGATTAATTTCTATTTACCAAGATTGGCAAGCTACCACCCTGAGAGCCAAATCCAAGGCCTGTTTTTTACAGCCCTTGAACTAAGAATGTCTTTTTATTTTTGTTTTTAATGATGTAAAAATAGACAGGAATATTGCAACAGTGGCTATATGCGGCCTGCAAAGCCTCAAATATTTCTGTCTGACCCTTCACAGAAAAAAGTTTGTCAACCTCCAAAAGATAAAAAACTGACTGCCTGGATCTGACCTGCAAGGTGCATTTTATTTTCCCCAAACTATTTTATTTTAAAGTTAAATTAGTCACAACATATTCATATGTAAAATGTCACGTTAGCTTTTTTTGGAAACCAGATGATTTAGCAACCGGAAGTCCTCGTTTCACCTGGTGGCAAATCAGCTAGAGGTAAGTAGGGCTGGCTCAGTGGCAGCAGGTTCATTTGTCAGAGGAATGCCAGGATATAGCTTTCTCCTTTTTTTTTTAATTGTTAAATTTATTGGGGTGATGCTGGTTAGTACAAATTCCATAGGTTCCAGGTGTATAATCTGCAGTACATCGTCTGTGTGTTGTGTTATGTGTTCATCACCCAGACTCAGTTCTCCTTCCATCACCATGTATTTGTGTCCCTGTCCCTTCTCCCCAACCCCCTACCCAAACTCTTTTACCACATTGATGGAGATAAGCATATGATTTCTTAAATATATTAATAAAATGAATGATATTAATATATTTACTAATGCTCAGCCATCCATACATTTCTGGCATAAAACCTACTTGGTCATGATTATTTTCTTAATGTGATGTTAGAGTCTATTATTTAGAATTTTTGCATCAATATTCCCAAGTAATGCTGGCCTATAATTTTTTCTCTGCTGTCTTGACAGATACGGGCATTGGTATTATACTTGCTTCTATAAAGAGTTTTGGAAGTTTTCCTTTTTTCATTTATGTAATGTTGGGACTACCTTCTCTTTGAAGGTACTCAACTATGATTTCAAATAAGAACAAAAACAATCATTAGATCATTCTGTATATATAGATCAACACCTGTTTTTCATAGAAAAGTTTGAAGTTTGTTTTGTTTAAAAAGTGTTCTACTTGCTATGCAGTATTTCTTCATAAAGATATACTAAGACTGCTGGACATTTGGTTTGTTTTCAGTTTCATGCTGTTTCAGACAATATTTTCTAAGAACATTTCTGAACATATGTTTGTACATTTGTGGGAGTTCTGAGAATGAGTGAGTCCCTTGATCAAAAACAAGTCCCTGTTCATGAAGAACTGCTCCTCTAAAAAAACAGTGAGAAATATAAGACAGAACTAAATTTTATAGAAATGAAGAGGAGGGGTAATGGCTTTGAGGACTTTTTAAGTTACTTTTTCCATGGGTTTTCAGAAATGAACATTATTATTAAAAAGATTTGTTAAAGTGAACTGAGAATCTTATTACCAGGTTTGTAAAAAAATATTGCCTTTTAGCTAGAATTTATTAATGACAAAATTTATAATTAATGTTCAGTTTTCTTTAGGATAAAGATTGGCTTCCAAAAGTTGAAGCCCAAGTGGTTATTGAGAAACCTATAAAATATACCTCGCCGGTCTGGAGACTGGGTCTGCCGCAGGAAGCATGAGTTGTTCTGCAAGCTTGAACTTGGAAGGCGTCATGTTTCTCATAACATTTTGAAAAGTAACTATGGGAACTTTTTTACACATTTCAGTTGAACAGATGTGTAATTTTTTTCTGTCCATTTGTGGTTGTTACCGTGTTTAAGTGAACGTACTTCTTGCTTACATGTGTTTTCTGTGTTACACGAGCTCTGGGGACCCACACCTGACTGAGTTTAACTTGCTTAGCAAGTTTCCAAACGAGCAGATTTGGTTTGACTCTTAGGTCAACTGGAACAAATATTTAGCCTTTAAGCACCCTAATAAAAATCAGTTTGTATCTAGAGAGATTGAAATGGCCTGTTTGTTTGTTTTTAACAGATAAAAATATACTTTTCATAACAACAGTTCCCTTAATGGGTCCAGAAAGATAACTTCTTTTTTGGAGCAGTGCCAGCATTTGGGTAGCACAACTTCAGGGAGTCAAGTGCATCCGAACTATTTGGCGCAGCCACAACAGAAAGTACCTAAAAAGTTGCTTGACTTTTCTCGTATGTGAACTGAACATTTGGAATCAGTGACAGCCCTATTATGTTAACTACGTTGTAATAAGACTGTTCTAAGAATAAGATGGTACTATTGTAATTAAATATATTTTGAAGGGTGACTTTCTCCCTACTAGACAAAAGCTCCTTGTAGGGCATGTTGACTTTTCAGGTCTGGAGGCCCAGAGCAACTCAGGTAGTATTTGACACAAAAGAATTACAACTCCATCCTCTCCTGCCTCACATAGACTCCCAGCATTGCTTATCAAGGCTTTTCCTGAAACTTATGACTAGCCTTACTCCAGAAAGGCTGTAAGGCAGCAGTGCTTTCAGTCAGCTTTTCCTCAGACTCCGTGACTGTTTTGGACATTTGTCACTCAGGCCTCTCTACCCAACCGCACTTCCCTCAATTTTCTCTATTTAAACATATTTTGGGTTTGCTTTAAATTTGAGCCCTTTGAGTATAATCTCAGCTCCGCAAACCCCCTACCTACAATTGTTTTCACACTGTACTTCCTGTTGAAGCCAACCTCCCCACTACTGTTCACAATCTACCTGCCTCCCAGTTACCCCAAGGTCCGGCCTGTCCTTCCCCTCCTCCCCTTCCCTGGTGTCTCCACTTCCCCTCTTCGCTGCCCCATCTCTCCTAACAGTCCCTACAGTGCTTCATTCAAACTGTATCTACCAGGTACAATAAAGTACCATTCCTTCCCCCTACATTCTGACACCCTAGAGTGGAGCTAGCTGTTCAAGTCATTCCCTGGAATCTGTTACTCACATTCATTCATTCCATCATTAAAACATTCATTTAATACTCTCATACGTGCCAGGCATTGTATCAGAAAGATAAATGAGTTTATAGTCCTTGCCTCAAAGAATTCCGACCAAGTAAATGAGGCAGCCACCCAAACAGGTAACTATAAAGACTTGAAGAAAGCCAAGGAGAGAACGTACAGGGGATTACGGTAGCACTGAGAGGAGTATCTGCATCGCCAACCCAAACCCACACTGCCCAGTGTTAGATCCATAGATACAAAGGTGATGCTGGGTCAGTTCATCTCTAGAAATTACTGTCCCCAAGAATTGGGCCCCAATTCTTTTTTTTTTTAATTAAATTTATTGGGGTGGCATTGGCTAGCAAAATGACATAAGTTGGGCCCCAGTTCTTGATATTTAATATATCTACACTGGGAAACACCATTATATTTTAATAAGTAAATGCAATTTTTTTGGTGGGGGGGTAGTTCCCTGGCTAGGAATCAAACCCAGGTCACAGCGTTGACAGTGCCAAAACCTAGCCACTACACCACCAGGGAACCCCCCCAATTATTTTAAGTAGCAAGTAAAAACAAGTTATTGCTATTCAAAATTTCTACATGTCATTTGCTACCTTTTAATAAAGGAAAATAAGAATGTGTACATTTTGTTGTTGTTTGTTTGTTTGGTGGCTCCCTGGCTGGGAAACGAAGGAGAACGTATACATTTATAATTGCTTGTGTATGCACACAAGAAAAGCTGAAAGGCTGCACGGCAAACTTACTAGCAGTGGTTATCTCTGTGACAGAGGGATTCTTCCTCTCTTCCTTTTTATAAATTTCATTTTTGAACTATGGGTTTATTACTCATTCAAAAAGTTAAATTATAACAACAAAATCCTAGTGGTATGCACCCTCAGGTCTCAACTTTTCCATTTTCCATTTCTCTGTAACATGAAACAAACCAAGCTAGTCTTGTCTTTTAATTAAAGAATCATTAGCATGCAACTTTTGATCATCTGAGTCTATCATCAGCCATGTCCTCTCCCTAAACCCATTTCTTCCAGATGCAACTCAAGTCCATCCTTCATGAGACCTTCTGTGATGATGACAGCTCCCAGTGCTGTCCTGTAACCAGGTGCTCTGCATGACAAGGAATGTCATTCAGGTGGCACTGGTCATCTACTGCTTCGTTTACTTAAATGTTTGTGTTTGGGTGTCTTGTATCTACTAGACTTCTAGCACATACCTCCTTGCATCTTCTACATAGAAAGCACTATTTCATGAATCAGTTAATCCAGGCCTTTTGCTGAGGGGGTAATTACTGCCTTACTTAAGACTCTTAAATGGAAAACTAAATAATAAGCTATTGGAAGTATTCCCTAGTTTTCTGAAAAACAGTATGGAACAGTGGATTTGGAGTCAAACAGGCTTGAGTTCAAGTGCTGGCTCTAACTGTACAAATTTAGCCAAGTTACTTAATATCCCTGAGCCTTCATGCCCGCTTTCTTAATGCAGATAAAACAGTTGGCCCCACAGTTGAGTTTGTTTGGAGAATTAAGTGAACTAATGTAGACACAGCAGTTAACACTGTGCTGTAACACAGAGTATGTGCTCAATAGAAGGTAGTTACATCATTCTCAACATTTAGGAAGTTCTCGGCAGAGAAAATAAATTACTCCTCAATGCAAACACCATGGCTGAGTTCACTTTCACAGGTGCCCAGCCTTCCAGGGCGGGATCCACCAGGCCTCACGGTCCTCTTGGAGCCCTTGGCTATTGCTGCTGCTGTGTCTCCCCCTCCCCTCCACCACCACCACCTCCCAAGCAGCAGCCTCTATATTCAAGGCATGGTCCACTCCTTCCAGGACATGGGAAGATGAGGTACTGGAATCCCAACTTAGATGTCAGGACACATATGCTCATGGAAAAGCATTGTTATACGTGGTGATCAGGGTCTTTAGTGGTGAGATTACTGTGGGGCACATGGGCGTCTTTGGCCATATCTGGAAATCTAAACTATCATGTCTAAAATAGTTGCTATGGGAAACTCTTCTGAGGGCCTAACAGCTGACTTAGAAATGAGCTGTTAGAATGCAGCTTGTTTGGGGACTGCCTGTAGGTCAACATTCATAACTCAGTCTTCAGTGAAAAAGGAAATGACATTTATTCTGCCATTACTGAAACATATTGCACATACACTTCTGTAACTTTCTTAAGGACACCAAGTGTCTAGAGTTATTCAAACAGCCCCATAAACCTTTCAGGTGAAACTATAATCTGAGTCTACTTATATTTGAGCTACTAACTCCAGCAACTCCGATATGTCTTGTAGACACTTTTAGCATTTAATATTTTTAAGGAAGGCAGAAAGAACCTTTCCCTTTGCAGCGCTCCCCTTGTGGTTATATAACTGCTGTGCCGAAGCAACCCGCCCCCTCCCTCCCCCGCCGTCTGGCAGGCTCCTCTGCCCATGTATGGTCACCCTTCCACAGGGCTCGCGGCTCTCCACGCTGAAGTGAGCAAGGCGAACCCTTATTAGGATCCAAGCTGAAAAGTTAAACGGCCCAGGGGCTAAGATTAAGAATCTCCCGTTTGTAGAATCTGGTGGATACTAAATGGATCAACCAAAGTGTTGGGAGTTATTCAGGGAGGAAGACATACGAATATGTAAATGTTCTATGTGAGGGTGGTGTCCTAACAGAAAACGAATTGCTTGCCCTGTTTCCAATTCCTCCTGCCCAGAGTCCTGAGAAAGCCTTTCTAACTCGCCCGCATTTCCATTTTGTGTCATTACAACAGAGAGCATCAGGGATGTCTCTTCTTTTCTTCTCTTTCTTATGTCCTTGTGTCTGGACAAAAGCAGCATCCATTGTGCTCTTTGCTATTTATTCCAACTTTACACTCAGTCCTTGAGTTTCTCACTTTTTCTTTTAAGGCAATTTCTCTAAGAGGGAGAAGAAAAAAGCAGAAGCAGGCAGACTGTTCTTTCCACCCCCTTGACCTCGCCAGTCCTCAGCGAGGGTAGGATATGAGCATTTCATATATCATAGGAAGGCTTAGGAAGATTCCTCAGACAGAGGGTTTGCCTCATTCCAAGGGACAGTTGTAACTTTTTGAGAAGCATGCAAATTAAGCAAGTGGAAGCTTTTTTTTTTCCATACAAAAGAAATTCTTTGAACAGCAGAGATCTCCAGTCACTTGTGAAATGCCTCCTACACACCATTCACAAAGACGCATGACAAGGTCCAAGTCCTGAAGATAATCTTGGTGTAGAAACAGAAACAGAAATAGATACTTACGTATCAACTCACTGCAGTAAGTACTGCAATCAAGCTTTTCCGAGGGTGCTGGGGCCTCCAGGTGAAAGGGTAGCTATCCGGGGGCAGCTCCAAAGGCCTTGCAGAGGAGCAGATAGTTAATTGGGGGACTGAGTCTTAAAGTGTTCAGAGCAGAGCAGATGAGCATGAGAAAGGCCAGAGATTCCATGTAATGATGACCTGAGGATCCTCCCAGGCAATAAGTGAGGGGGTGAATGTTGGTACTTTAATTCACACTTGCATTCAACAATTATTTATTTGGTCCTTATTAGGGATAACAGTGGTTAAAAAAAAAGTTCTCATGAAGATGATGGCCTAGTGTGGCATTCATTGGACAAAATAAGTGTGTAATAGCAGTTGTACCAAGTGCCATGACTGAGAGGTTAACCAAGGGACCCTTTGGGTTGTGGTGGGATGGTGTGTTGGTGTCAGTGAAGAAAGCAGCGTGACAAACAAGGCCTAAAGCTTCTGGAGGCAAAGGGGACAGCATGTGTGAGGATTTCCCCAGGGAAAACCCTGGCTCTGAAGGAGGCGGTGGGAGGCGGTGAGACGGAGCCCCACTGCCAGGAAGCGGGGAGCGGAGAAGCGGACAGGGCCTTCAGGGTTTGTAGGGATGCTCACAGATTTGGGACGCCATAGGCAATAGGAAGCCATTAGGTAGTTTAAGCAAGAGAATTAACATGATCAGATCTGTAGTTTTAAAAGTCACTGACTACTATGTAGAGTAGTGACCACAAAACTTTTAAATTATGTACCTTTATCAATAAAACACTCTAAACCTGCATGCTGATACAGGTATGTTTGTTATTACATAATATTATCTCTATATATAGGATATAAAATACAGGAAAATAGTCATTTTAAAGGAGGAGATAAATAGAAAACCTGAGAGTTTGCGCCCATACCCACCTGTGCAGTCTAGGTGCAGGTCCCATTTGGGGGCCTACGGGGGTGGGGTGCAGAGGGAGAGCAGGACTGGGAGTGGGGAGGCAGGTTAGGTTTAGCTCAGTAATCCAGGTAAGAAGTGGTGGGAGGCTTGGAATGGGACAAGGAAGGGGCAGGATGGACAGACTTTAAATCGATTTTCCAGGTTGAACAGAGAAGACTGGGTGGGTGGGGTGGAGCTGGAGGTGAGGGCTGAGGAAGGAAGGTCACGTTAAAGGGAACCACCAGTTTCTGGTTTGAGTAATTCTCAAACCATAGTGTCAACCTGCCTTTTAAATGCAATTGAATTCAAAAGTCTGCCATTTAAATTGTGGAGGAAAAACAAGGAGGAACTCTTAAGTCATTCGTGTGTGTGTGCACGCGCGCTTGTATGTTTTAATTGTTCATTTTTGTAAGAGGGATTGCCTCACACTCAAGTTTTCTGTTCTCACCTTTTATCTAAGGCTAGAAAATTCCCATGGAAAACCAAGGTTTCTCAGCCCTATCTTTCTCTCTCTCTCTCTCTCTTTTTTAATATTTTTATTGTTAGACTTAGTGGGGTGACGCTGTTTAGCAAGAGTTACATAGGTTCCATGTGTACAATTCTACCGTGCATCGTCTATGTGTCACAGTATGTGCTCACCACCCAGTGTGACTTCTCTTTCCATCACCATGTATTTAGCTCCCCCTCCCTCCTCTCCCACCCGTCCCCCCGTGCCCCCAAATAACCCTTAAACTCTTGATTGTGTCCATGAGTTTTGGTTTCTTTGTTGCTTTCAGTTTTATATTCCGCATATGAGTGAAGTCATACGGTTCTTGGTTTTTTCTGTCTGGCTTATTTCACTCAGCATGATGGTCTCCAGGTCCATCCATGTTGTCACAAATGGCAGCTTTCATCTTTTCTTATGGCTGAGTGATACTGCACTGTGTATGTGCACCCTTCATCCGGTCACCCATAGCGGACACTTCGCTGTCTCCGTGACTTGGCCACCGTGAGCAGCGCTGCGATGGACCCTACATTTCTCCTGCTTGCTCTCTGGTACTGAGAACCTTCTGGGTTGTAAAAATTTGGGATTATTTTTATTATTTGCAGTTTTGACTGATATCTAATTAAATGATATTATATATTTTATATATATATATTATAAATATAACATATATAAAAAAATGACTCCTCTTCGTTCCCACTCATCCATTTTCTGACCCGTAGTCCATTTTCTGACCTACCTGACCCCATTTCCCAGCATGCGGTGCACTGAAAGTGATGCTATTCAGATTCCCACAAAAATAAACAACCTGGAGGAGTCTGGTTTCTCTGATACGTGGATGGCAGGCACCTTTGCACCGCTCAGGAGAGCCAGCTGGGATCTCCCCTCAGGAAGCCCTTGGCTCAGCACTCACCTGGAGGCAAATGTCAGCTGCAGCTACTGTTTAAAAACCCTTTAAAAGGACTCTGGATGTCTGCTCCACCTCCGTGCAGGGATTTCCTAGTCCAGGCCTTGCAGTTTTGTTTCTCTGTGCTTCCAGACCCTTCTGCTGCAACTGCGCTCCTCCAGATCCTCTGTCAGGCCGAGCAGCGTCCAGGCCTGACCCCCCTCTTTGTATTTACTGGAGCTGGAGCTGGAGGTACTAGAGCAGCGCATATGTCTTGCGTCTGCCATTGCCTAATCCAGGTGTCTCTTGGGACTGAAAGAATAACCTGGAACCCTGGAACAAACTGGGTCCCAATGATCAATACAAGTGCTACTCGGTAAATGTAGATCACAGCAAACTGAAGAGAGAAGGTCCAGACTTCTAAATGGAATGTGTCACTGTGAAGCTGCTTAGAATGAAGGTCTTCCAGACGCCACCCACACAGCTTTCCACTTAACCGGGAGATAGTTCCCCTCCAATGGCACGAACTCGTGTTGGTGCACTATGTTGGGGTTTACACTGATGAATCAACATCTGAAACTTGGAAAGAAAAACAAACCCCTTTACAAAATGACCACCTCGTGTAGTGAGTATGAGGGTCCCAAAAGATAATGGAAACAAACAAACAAACAAACAAAAAACCAAAAAGATAATGGACATGGATCGTTCAGTTAATATCTTGAAAGCAAAATTATTTTAAAGTGCTCCTGTGTAGTTTGTTTTGTTGTTTTTTTTTAACATAAACACTGGGCATAGTCAAAATGTCTTGGCCAGAAACATGAAGGAAAGATTTCCCCACCATTAGAAAGGAATTCATCTAGGCTGGGAGGCAGAGGACAGAGAGGGGAGCTGGGGGCCCTAAGAGTTGAGGGGACCTGTGCACTGCTGCTCAGCTGTACGGTCAAGGAGAAGGCAAGGCCCCGGAGAGAAGGGGCTATGAAGTGTGTCGGTGGGCCGAGACTCCCGGTCCCAGACGTGGCACTGTAGCCGCCCCGAGCACATCTTCGCAGCAGGTAACTTCTTTGAACAGGGCCGGATGCACACACATCCTTGATACGATGTGGGACCCCAGACTTGTGGCACGCCCTTGGGAAACGGGGAAGGAGAGCCTCAGAAAGGGCTGAGGTTAAGTCTCCATCCTACAGGCTGGGGACTTGGCATGGAAAATAAGTGAGAGTAGGAAATAAAATTCAATTTCTTGTGAAAAGGAGTTTGTGGACTGAGATTTATAATGCTACCAAAGCGCAAACACTTCTTTTGTATCGAGGGCAGAAATACTTCTCAGGTGAGCAGATCCAGGTGAATGAGCCAACAGGGGTTAACCTTGCTGGCACCTGAACATGAACGACACAGAGGGGCTTCTCGGTGCCAAGTCAGAGTCACTTAAACAGTCAGCTGAGTTGAGATTTAGAAGCTTGTGTAGGGTCGGAATTTTTCTCAGGTCGCAAAGGCCATGATGAGATTTTAGGCTTTAGAGATACAGCTTACCCAGTGACCTCTGTTCTTCCAGAATATACCATTGAGGTGAAATGGGGAACTGCAGCTCCAAGAAACAGGGAGGTAAAGCCTTCCCCGTGAAACCCCTCTGTGACTGCGCAGAGAGGTCCACGGGCACAGAGGCGGCCGTCTCCCCTCCCCCTGAGTCCCCTCCCCGTGTCTGCAGCCAAACGCATCGCAGACAGGAAGGTCACGCTTGAAAGTCGAGAGTTGTCGTGGGTAGGGAACGGCCTGCCCACACCGTGGGGGCAGTGGGACTCAGGATGCGGAGCCAGAGAAAGCAGCAGCAGCAGGGAGATGGGGACAAGCCCACGCTAAGGTGAGAGGTGGCGGGGAGAAATGACAGGGAAGGGCGTCACCGCAGGGGGATTTCTGAGGGGAGGGGAAGTGAGTACAGAAATAGAAAGAGGAACTCGGGGACCAGAGGGTTTGTCTCCTAGGTGCTGCCCTCCCTTGCTGCCCTAAGCAGAACCGTCCTAGGGGCAAAGGTGCCGGAAGCTCCCTCTGCCCCTGGCCCGGATGCTGACGGCAGACGGGCCACCAGGCCGGCCCGCGGGGCTGCGGGGAGGGGCCTTCCCAGCCTGTTTGCAGGCGGGAGAGGAACGAAGCTCCCGTCCGACTTCGATGCAAATACTTAAACAAGAAGAAAAGAAAAGGCAAACGGTCACTTTTACGTGGCGTTCACGAGGGAGTGACAGGGTGGCACCCGGGGGAGGCGCGTCTAAGATGCTATTTTGTCAAGCGTTTCATCAGCTCTGGCCCCCGGCTACGTGGAGAGGCACGTTTGGGAACCAGACGTCCATGCAACCGCATTCAAACATCTAGAAAAGGTGGTTTTCAGCAGGCAGAACTGTCACCAGGTGAAGGCCTGCGCTTTTTAACAAAATGTTTGCAATTTTGGTGAAATATATATAACCCTAAATATACGATTTTAACCAATGTTTAAGTGTACTGTTCTGAGCATTACACACATTCACATTGCTGTGCGGCCATCACCACCGTCCCCTTCCAGAACTTTCCCCATCTTTCCTGGCTGAGCCTCTATGTCTCTTGCACAGTGACTCCCCTCCTCCCCGCCCTCCGCCCCTGACAACCGCAGGCTCTGAACTGGCTCTTCCAGGTACCGCTTGCAGGTGCAGCCTTACTGGGCGCCCTTTGTGACCGGGTCAGTTTACTACCATGCTCGTCCAGGCTGTCGCATGTGTCAAACTCTCCTTACCTTTATTTATTTATTTATTTATTTATTATTTATTATTTATTATTTATTTTTGTTTGTAGTATGTGGGTAGTTCCTTACCTTTTAAAGCTGACAGGTCTATATGTTTTAAGTGAAAGGCATGATTCCAAGATATATTCACTGTTGTGCACTTTTTAGCACTGATTAAGTTGCAAAAGTAGCTGGAGCTGGACTTGCAGATAGCGGTGTTCAAAGTCCTCCTAGCTCCGGGGTGGGTTCCTTTTCATCTCAGATAAGAGACCGAGTCCGGCTGCTTTACTCCGCGAGTGAGTGGCCGAGGCTGGGCACTAACCCTCAGCCCCTTCTCCTTCCGCTTCCCCTCCCCGCCTCTGCAGTGGTTTTCTGGGGAGAATATGTGGGAGCAAAACTAGGGGGAGGCCTGCTTCTGCTCTGCCAGGTCCAGTTCCTTACTCAAGAGTACCCTTCCTGGAGCCAAGTTTGGGGCAGTTTTATTCTGAGGGTTGAGCTGGGTTCTGGTCCTTAGATACTGAGAAGTAAATTAATAACGTTTCTCTTCTTACCTCTAATCTTAATTTCAAAAGTCTATGCCTTTTACTGAAATAAGATTCCCCTTATCAGCTCTAAAATTGCCGTAAGCGTGGCTTTTGACCTCATTCCCCCCAAAGCCAAAGTCTTTTTTTTTTCCTTTTAATCCACTGGAGGGTGTCTGCTGACTGGCAGAGGGGCGACGTGATCAGTTCCACCTTGCCTTTGGACATGACCGGCTGGCCCTAAAAATAATCTGCCAAACCCATTCGACTCAGAAATTCCTGTCGTTACACAGTACCCAGGCGGCACCGGGAATCATCAGCAAGCCCCTGGCCCACCTAGTCCCGCCTAGAGCGGAGGCCTCAGACTGTGCGTGTGCACCTACAGCCGGGACACAGCCCTGACTCCCGTGGAAATGACACGGAGGGACTAGCACGCAAAGGAAACTGGAGACGCGACAGTGTGAGGCCTTGTAATTCCATGGAGATTGTTTGATGTGCTTTCTTTTGAGGAAACCCTTCATGTTTCTTATAAGTCATGGCGAGTTGTTGTAACCTGAGGTTATTTTCCGGATGATTGAAGCAAGTCTAGACCTCTGATTCCACGCAGGGCAGGCAGCCTCTCCCGCTCCTCTTCGTGTGTGTGTGTGTGACGCCCTGCGGTTTCAGCCTATGACTGAGTGGCTCGCTGACTGTCCCCTGAGTGGGGCTGGAAAGGGGACCTCACTTTGGGAGTGGAGGAAAGAGGTTCTGGAAGGGGACAATTAGAGAATGAAGAAGGAAGTCCTAGTTGGACACTCAGTTCTCGGAGACGTTTTGCCTGATGTGCGGCAACACTGTCCCGCCCACCCGACGTCTCGGCGCGCCGGGCCTTGGCCGGGCTGGAACCGTGCACGGACGGACGGACGGACGGACGGGGCTCAGGGAGGCGGGGACCCACGGCCCGTCCTGTCACTGCCGCTGGGCTCCCGCCGGGGCTCTGTCTGCTAACCGGTCCGCTCCCCCTTCGGCGCGTCCTCTGCGTTTGCAGGGGGACCGAGTCTTAACCAGGGTCTTCGGAAAACGAGCTCGTTGGTCTAACACATTTTGGGTGTGTGAAATAGGAATGTTCCTAAAAGTGACATTATTTAGCAATGGGAAAGATGTTAGCTCTAACTGTCTCCCGTGGATTTCTTTATGCGGTTAACATATAAAGAACATAAATCTTAGCATTTTGACCATTTTTAGGTGTATAGGTCAGTGGCATTGAGTGGATTTTAGGAGCAATTTTTAAAACCTTCACCACTCTCAATGCAGAGGCTCCGTCCTACGTTTTGTGCAAGTCGCTGCGGATAGTATTTAGAAACCTTTCATTTCTCTTCACTTTAAATTTAAAAAAAATTATGTGTAATTCTATCTCCCTTTTTAAAAATAGTGATTCTAAAATGGAATGGCTTGAAGGCTATGTCCCTTTCCTACTGGTCCGTCGCTCTTCTGTGGCCTTGTATCCAGTAAAGGTTGCTGTTAGGTCCATCCTAAATTTTCTCTCCGTGACGCAAAGTGATTTCAGGGGTTTTTGGTCTATTAATAGGTCCATTTGCCCACACTTTACTCACGCTGGTTCTCACAGTGGTTCTCTGAACCCTGTCCCAAGTTATTTATATCATTTAGTTTTGAAATCTAGTAACAGTGCCTGTAAACTCAATTTAAAATAAAAACAAAAGTCACCAAGGCTTTACCGGAATGAACTCTGCGTGAGAAGGAGCTACTGCTCTAGTAGAGCTGTTGCATCTTATCCTTGCTGTCCCCGTGACTTTGTCACTCTCAGCCCCATTGTCCCTCTGCCAGCTCAGATCTAGCCTGAAAACGTCAGTTCAGACTAACATTTCTCCCCTTTGTTCCTCACTTTCTTTTTTTTTTTTTTTGCTTTTTGGTATGTGGGTAGCTCCCTGGCCGGGAATCGAACCCAGGCCGCAGCGCTGACAGCACCGAAGCCCTAAGCCACCACACCACCGGGGAGCCCCTCGTTCCTCACTCTTGAAACAGTCTAGCAGCTGGTGCAAAGGCAGGGCAGTGACCTGCGTTTCCCAGAGCGAACTGGACTTGCAGTGTCCTGAGCCATTGTCATATCTCATATCAGGTGGCTTATTTGCTTTGTTGATCAGAAAGTGTTGGTCACACTCAAGGAGGGTGGATGCAGGAACCGGCGCCCGGACGAGAACAAGGTTGGTATGGAGACTGTTTGGGTGGTCCCCATGCCTGTGCCCCCGTGCCACACGGCGTCTCTGGTGACTCATCGCTGCCTGGACAGATGAGCGGGGTATGGGCAGGTTTTAGAGAAGTGATGCTCCAGCTCCTGGTGAGCAGAACAATCCAGAAGTGGAAGCAGGGCCAGGTACGGTAGTTACAGCAAGAGTAGCTTTTGACCCAAGGTGAGGATGTGGATCGAGGAGGGGAGGTGGAAGCCGGTGTGCACTTCAGGTGGACCATAGTATCCAGGCTGGGACAGCCCAGATGATTTACCGGGGGCTCGTAAAGAAGGCACATCATCAGGATCCTAAACACAAATTCATGAAGTGAAAGGGAAGGGGAAGGGAGGAGGGAACGGAGGGGGAGGGGAGGAAGAACTTTTCTCTGTGTGCTCCTACCTGCATTTATTGTTTCACATCAGACGTCAGACGGGGAATGTGCCGACTAACAAGGTCTGTGGGTGGCCCATCTCACACAAGCATGTGAGCACCCACTCATCAGGCTTATGAATGACCAGAGGATCTCCCACCTGCATTTCGGCATGCTTGTCAGCCCATATGGGCGCGATGTCCTCCTGAGGCCCCCAGTATGTACACTGGTACAGCCACGCCCAGAACGAGTCTGTCCTCCTTCAAACTACACTTTGTCTGCAAAGTATCCCTGCTAGCAATGCACTTTTAAGTTTCAATTCATCAGAACTGGGAAACCCTTAGATTACTTTGTCCTGGGTATTTAAGCCCGAGTCACTGAGTACTTAGCAGTCAGTAAGTGTTGCAAGTTACTTGCTTAAGATCCTGCATTGTAAATAGGACTGACTGATAGGCATCATTCCCCCGGGGAATGCTGTGTTTCAGAAGAGAATCTCACTAATCTAAGTGAATCTAATTCATGGAATGAGTTGGGACCCTTCCGAGTCGATTCTGGGCAACATTCGTCTCTCTCCACCATCAGACTGGAAATAAAGGAATCAGCAACTCAGTACCCCAATTATATTCCTTATATCATCTTCAGGAAGCCTTGGTAGATTCTGTTAGAGAGGAAAGGCATGATACAAAACTTCTAGAAGTTTTACTGGAGAAGTGGTGTTTATTCTAGAGTTACATGTGGACTCCAGGAGGGGTTCCTACTGCTGCTGTTTGTGGTGCCGATAGCCATTTAGACTGAGGCCCGTGGAGGGACACAAGTGGGCCAGAGCTCATTGCTGAGGAGGGCCTCCTGGTTCTGAACCATGTGCCAGGTGCATATGATGTACCAGGTGCTAGAAATGCAAAGATCACATCAGTAAGATTTGCAAAGATCAGTAAGATTTAAAAAAAAGGGGAGGGGGACAGTTAAGTCGACTCGAGGGAAACACAGGTGAGAGGGTGGCCAGCTCTGCTTGGGGGAAAATAGACAAGGTCACCTACTGTACCTGAGCGCCCTGGAGAAGGCAGCCCTGAGCAGGTAGGAAGGGCTGGGGCTCACAGCACTGTCATCTGGCGTGACTACACGGCCTGCTGTGCATCAGTCTGGCATTACCACTCCTGGACAGGGGGTGCCTGGTTAGGGCAGCTTCATGTACTGCTTGGCATAAAGAATACATGGACTTTTGTGTTTTTTTGTCTTGAGAAATGAATAGAAATGCAAAGGAAAGAAAAGGGAAAGGTACTATATGTGAAGAGAGAAGAGCAAGCAAAATCATGGAGTTGGGGAGTTCAGTGGGATTTTTAGGGATGCACGTAGTTCATTCCTGGAGTTTGGGGTGACTTGGGGGCGAGGGATGATAAGAAAGGACGGCTGGAAGTGCAGCCAAGAATCAGAGTGTGGAGCGTCTTGCAGGCTCTACAGAGAATTTAGACTTAATTCCACAGGCAATAGGAACCCATCCAAAGTTTTAAAGTGGATCTAAACTTTTGATTGAAATAATTCGATCAAATCTGTGTTTTAGAGAAATCACTGGCAGCAACAGAGACATGGACTAGAGTAAAGGGTGGTTAGAGGTAACGACCATTGTCCTTTGGTGAGTGGGGAGTGGAGGGACAGACCGGTAAGAGACGATTTAGAGAAGCACTACCAGTATTTAGAGCGGCACGTCCAACCTGTGGGCCAGGGCGGCTTTGAATGCCGTCCTACACGAAGTCTTAAAGCATTACGAGATTTTTTGTGACTCCTTTGTTAGCTCTTCAGCTATCGTTAGTGTTAGTGTAGTTTATGTGTGGACCAAGACAGTTAGTTCTTCCAGTGTGGCCCCGGGGAGCCGAAAGGTCAGACAGTGCTGAGTTAGAGAACAGAAGAAACTGAAGATGGCATTAAGTTTCTTGTTTGGTTTGAGCTTTTTGTAAGAAGCCAAGATACGAGCTGTAAGAAGAGAAACAGGGACAAGGAGAGATTATGAATTCAGTTTTCAATATTTAGAGTTTGAGGAGCCTACACCTTTTCAGGGAGAGACTTGTGTATGCAGGCAGGCCTAGGAAGCCCAGCGTCGTCTTGGGGACCAGTGGTATAGTTCGGGGTATGGGAGCTGGAGACATTTGATTGGACGAGAAACCCAGTTTAGTGGAGAGAGAGGAGAAACAAGGAGACCCAGAGGAAATGGAGACTCCCTTCCCCCTTTTTAAAGTTTAATGACTTTCTCCCTGTTATAAAAATATCTAAAAACCAACAGCAGGCCACGTAAGTGGAAATGACACAGGGTAATTTCTTCAGGTCTTCAGCACTGTAAGAGGGGAGCTGGTACGACGGGTTGGGGAGCAGTCCCCTGGGAGCGGACTGCCACGCAGTGCCGACGGCTCACCTCGGGGTTACCCACAGCCCCTGAAGCGTCTGCCTCGGAAACCCCGGGCCCGGGGCCACCCATCCAGCACAGAGGGAAAAGCCGTGGTCAGAGCGTCAGAACCCTGGACTTTCCAAGTCCCTTTTGTCGTTAACTGTCTCGAAGTGTCTGCAGATTTCGTGACGATGAGCCGTCTGAGCAGTGTCTGGGGGTGACAAAGGAGAGGACCGCAGGCAGTGTGAGTGGGTACGGCTCCCGTAGGAGTGCATGTTGGGCTGTCACTTTTGAGTGAATTCTTGGTGGAAAAGTAAGTAGAAGGTACAGAGAACAGATTGGGGGGCGCCAGAGGTAGGAGTGGTAGGTGAAATGGGTGACGGTGGTCAAAAGGTACAAACTTGCGCTACATCCTGGGGGTGCAATCCACAACATGGTGATTATAGTGAACAACGTTGTGTGTTGCAAAGTTGCTAAGAGAGTCGATCTCCAAAGTTTTCATTGCAAGACAAGAATTTGTAACTGTGCGGTGATGGACGCTAACTAGACTTATCATGGTGATCATTTCGTAATTATACAAATGTGGAATTATTATGTGTACCCCTGAAATGGGTATAATGTTATATGTCAATTATATCTCAATAAAACTGGACAAAAAAGTTGAATGTAAGAGCTTTAGGAAAAATAGTTATTTAGGAAACAAACTCAGCAGTGGTTCCATGAATAGCAGCATTGATTAAAATAAATTATCACAGAAGCACATGAAAGATAATAGAGAAGTATTCATATTTTGCTGGGGAAATGGTCCGAGTAGGCTTCGTGGAGGGCATAAATCTAAATTAACTCTTTAGTGTTGGGCAGAGAGAGAGAGGGGAAGGGGGGGTTATTACAGGCAGGGAGAGTGATTTGAGCACAAAAGAACAAGCTTGTGTATGAATTAAAATGATCATTGGCATGACATAGTGGCTACCTTAGCAAATTGATTGTATTTTTTAGAGTAAGGAAAACCACAGACTTGTGGAAGAGATGGCAACTTCATTTTATTACCATCTCAGTTGCTGACAATTCCACTCTCCGGATTGCTCAGGCCCGAAGCCTGGGAGCCACTCTTTTTACTTCCTCCACACCCCACATCTAATCTCTGCTAGGAAATCTGTGGACTCTACTGTTAAAACCTGTCTGCAATCCGACTCCATCCCAGTCCCTCTGCTGCTCACACCCAGGCCAAGTGGCTGTAATATCGAGGCCCGATGACCACCTTGCCCTCCAAAGTGGTTCATTTCATCCTTGCACTCAGGCAGTCTACTCTCAGTGCCACAGCCACAGAGAGGGCTCCCCCTGAGGGTCCTTCTGTTGAACACCCCTGATGACTCCCCATCTTTTTATGATGGGAAAGCCCATCTCAGAGCATTGACTGTAGCCCATGACATCACTGCCCACCTGCCTGACCCCCGTCCTGCTCTGTGCTCTCCGACCTCATCCTTCATGCTCCCCCAGCCACACTGGCCTTTTGTGGGCTCACTCCTGCCACAGGGGCTGGGCTGTCCCCAGCCTGGCATGCACTTCCCTCCGACATCTTTTCAGTGAGGCCTACCTTCACCTCCGATGTAAAAATCGCTACTTGCATGAACACCACCAGGCCCTTCCCCGAAGTTAGGCAGCTGAAACTTCTCCAGCCCTTCTCAGATGGTTCTTAAAGACTCTCCTTTCACAACCAACTAGAGGGACCTCCTTTCCAGACAGTACCAACTGGCCTGGGAGTCGGTGAATGCAGAGTTTATAGTCAGTGACTTTTACAGCAAAATGTAATAGAACAAGTAGAAATAAACAGAAGAACATTACTCAAGAGGGGTTTTTAGTATATAGACTTCTGTCTTAAGAAGGATCCGCCTGTATTGTTACAGAATTGAAATTGAGTTCCAAAGCCATTGTTCATAATTGGGCTTCTTAGGAAATGAAAACACCATTATACTTAGACTTGAACTCTTCTTTCCTATTATAATCTTCCATATCGCCTCTCCCAAATAGACATAATTACAGCTTTTTAAAATTATATTAAGGTTAGCGTTCCTTTATTTTGATAACATACACTCCTCCTCTAAATGTTATTGTTTCCATTCCTTACAGGCTTTAAATGGACTAGATCGAGCCAAACAACCTAGAAATGTACCGTAGAATTTTCACCTCAGAGAAGAAAGGGCCAATCAGGAAAAGAATCACGGGATTCGGGAGCCAGGCGAGCTCTCCAGAATGCAACGCCAGCCCAGCTGCTCTGTTGCTGTTACAGAACCAGAGACCTAGAGGGTGGAAGTCACTGAGCTGACTGACCACGAACCAGCCTGCAGGCCCGGCCTCCCAAGGGCTGGCGGAATAATGCCTTCCTTATCCCAGACCAATGGGAAAATAACTCGGGGAAATGATGCATCTGGCCAGATTTTACTCACTGGTTAGCACGAGCTCTAATACCTCTGGGGAAAACCAGGCACGCTATCATTATGCTAGCATTCTTCCCTATATAATCAGATTTCATTGGAAAATGTGCAGAACCCCCTTCTATAACATTGGAGTACTTGCTCTGGCGCTTCACCTCTGGCATTCGCCCATTTGTCACCAAGTATGAACTCCCTGGGCCTATGTGTGCATGTGTGGCTATTTCTTAGGGTCTCATAAGGAAGAGCTAACGCTCAGGAGTGAGGAGGCAATAGAGACCTCGTCAGGTGAAATTATTGGAATGAAGCGGTATCACCGTGGTAACCAAACTGGGGCTCCTCAGACACTTGGGGGTTGGAAACTTCTGAGGGGCTTCAACCAACCTCCCTGCGTATCCACGTAATGTTCCCAATGCCAGGTTGCTGGTGGCACTCCCTTCTTCCTACTTTCACACGCCAGTCCTTAATCGTCACAGAAATAAACACAAGCTCACTATTTCTCATAAGGAATACGTTGATAGTAACTCAGGTCGTCAGCATCGGGTAGCGCGGAACTGAAAATGTATGTTTATTCCTTACATTGCCATCTGTGCTAGGAGTTCATTTCCAGAGTAATTGCAGAGCTTTTGCAACTGTTTACATAGCATTTGAAATCCTAGACTTCTACTCCCAGGAGACGAGCCTACTCAGACTGTTTACGTCTCCCATCGGTTGAATGAGAGTCACTTTATTATCTTAAATGTGAGTTCCCCTCTGTCTTACCCTACTTCCTTTTAACCAACCTTCACCAAGAGATTGGAAGTGACATTAACAATGAAGGGGACTGGGGATCCTCAAGATAACTCTGTTCTCACTCAGGTATGGAGATTTTGTAGGCTGTTCTATGTTTTCAGAACAAAACACATTCTCAGAATCCAAAATATTCAGCAAACGTATCCATGCCTACACCAAATTGAAGGGGCAAGCGTGGCATATTTCTATTTTACAGCCACAGTCCCAGGGCTTAGATATTTGGAATGCAGCCTGTGCCCTGCTGGCAGTGAGCTGGAGTCAGTTTACAGCGTGTGATAGGATAACACATGTTCTGGATCAGTGGCAGGGGAATGTTTGGAGCTGTAATTCTGTCTGTCTCCCCATTAGCAGGAAGCCTTGCTAAACTCACAGCTGGAGAAGTGCCTAAAAAGAACCAGGCTGTGTGTGTGTGTGTGTTTATAAAGGCAACACAAAACCTAGCCCCAGGGATAAATGGTAAATGAAGGCCATCAAAAATGAAAGGGTACTTTGATCACGTGGATAAACGGGTATCTAGTCAAGACAACTGCCTTTCTCAGAAGTGCGGCTATCTACCTCCACCCATCAGGGCCTAATGATACAGGTGATGTTTAACAACAGAAGAGAAAGAAAACACCCCTAGACCCAGAGATTGAGAGAAGAATGTCAAATGGACAGTGTTCATTTTAATAAGGCACGAGGGATGGTGTACAAGAGTCAGACAACAGGAGTCGAAACCTGATATCCCTGAGGCATGAGGTATTATAGAAGCTGACTCTTGGCCCTGGTGAGCCAAGCATTAAGGAAACATGTTAGTGCAAGCATGTAGCTAGCATAATTCAGCAGCCCTGGTGAAGTCAAATACTAAGCTTAGGCAAGGAAGAGCAAATGCTGTTCTTTGAAAAGATGTAAATTATTTGTCCACTGAGCTCAGCAAAGAACTGTTTATAGTGCAGCCTTACTTTCATATTTGTCTTTTAAAGTCTATAATGTTTTATATCTTTCTTTGCCTTATCGTTTGTCCTACTTACGTAGACACAGAGCTTCTCTTGCAATTATTCTGAATAAATGAATGAATGAGTGAGTGATCATGTGATTTAAAATATTCAGACGACAAAAGTCATTGAGCCAGTCATGGTTGATTTGGCATTTTTGAACTATTGCGCTAATTCACAACATGATCTATTTAATTATGGCTGGCTTATCAGTCACCAAAAACCTACTGAAAAGAACCAACATGTTTAAAGTGGTTAAGACAAAATTATAGCTTCCAATAGAAAAAAGATTGTGATTTTACCATCACTTATGCAGAATTAGAACTACAAGAATTTATAAAACCATCTTTTGATTTAGGATGAAAGAGCACACTGGCTAACTTCTCAGTCTTTTTCAGAATGAAGCCCTGGTCCCCAGCACAAGTATTCAGAAAGCATTTCTCAGCTGGCATAGGGCTTCCACACATATTATTTCATCTAATGCTCTTGACCTCTTACCTTTGTGTTCTAAGATACCATCTGGGCATCTTCAGAGGTAAGCTGAAGTATTTGGTCTTAATAATTGAGTAACATTTCCCCAGGGTCCTGTCTTTATTACACCAACTTCCTCTGACAACTAGGAAGACTGTCTTAGCCATTTCCTGCTCAGAGCCCTGCTGTCTTCGAGCCGTTGCCCTGTGTGCCAGCTTCCCGCTTCAGAGGTGTCTGTAGTTGTCTGCTCACACACAGCAGAGAACAGTCCAATCACTGATGCCTTTGCCCACTGAGGTCACCGACTGCCCCTCGCCCCCCTGCTCTTCGATGATTCACGCTACAGTTGTCTAGTCAGTGTCCTAGCAAACCATGTAAAGTTTCCCCCTTGCAAATGAAAATTTTTAAATCCTTTGCTAGAGAGAGTGTGTAAGCTAACTGTTTATGACGATGGCTTCTTGGGTTGCTTGGGTCTTGGTTCTGCAGGCCTCATCCATGTCGATCCTGGCTTCACACATGTTTCAAGAGGAGCTGTATCTACTTCCTCCTTCATGAACCCCATGTTCTGCCCAAAGGAAACACTCTCCTCCACCCTTCCCAGTTTTATTGCCTTGAGATCCCTTCTGCTCTAACTGCATGTAGGTGTACTTTTTTCTCTTTATAGTATTTAAAAAACCCTTTATAGTATGAATATGTCATTGTACTGTGTCGTTTTTCACTGAATCTATCATACTTATCTTTGTCATTTCCATGTAGTGGATTTATTTGGGGTGTTTCCAGTTTGGAGCTATTACAAATAACATTGCTATAAATACCTTGTGAAATACTTTTTAACTGAAATTATTTTCTCAAAATAAATTAATGTGTCAAAGCTTCTAGTCATTTTTACGGCTCTTAATTCTGAATTCAAGTTGCCTTGAAGACAAGGTATTAACTCGTCCTGTCCTTGGCACTGTGAGAGTGGCCTTCTTTGAAACTTGCCCAACACTGGGCTTTATAATAATTTACTTTTTGTTGATGTTAATCACTATAAAATGATACTACAGAGTTATCTTGATTTGTACTTCTAATGAGGCTGATCTATCCAATATAAAATTTTAGAACTGAGATAATCTTTAACATACAGCAAAAATAGTTTCCAAGGGGAGTGAGATGGGGAATTTGTTCATCCCTATGGGGCCCACTGAGAAGAATGTGCCCAGCCATTCATGGGAGGTTGGGGGAGGACTCTTGATTGCTGTTCAGCAGAATTGCTGCCCCTGATCCAGCCTAGATCCTTTCCCTCACACAGATGATCGCCAGAATCTCCAACGAATTCACCAGCCTTCACCTCTCCAAGTCATTTACCCACAACTTGCAGTTGAATGTGCTCGCTCACAGGGGAGACAGGGCCCTGGGGAGGCGGACAAGGACACAGCCAGTGAGGACTGCCACTTCTCAAGGACAAGACAGCGCCCTTTCAATCCTGTGTCTTGCAGCTCTCCCCACTGCCCCGGAGTCCAGATGTCCCGGCATTGCTGCCCGCAGGTGTGGGAGGCCTCCCTTCCAGCTCCCGGCTGCGGGCAGTAGCAGCGGTCGGTCCGTGGAGGCTCACACCCCGCTGTCTGTGATTCTGCCCCTCCGCCTCCTGCCGGTCCGAGTCCTCAGGCCTCATTGCCACGCTCCAACTCGGGTTGCTCCTGCTGTTGCCTCCAGGCTATTGTTGGCATCTGCTGTGCCTCGGGTTGTGTTCTGTGCCTCCTGTTTGCCTCCTGGCTGGCTTCTCTTCCTGAGTGATAGGACCTGTTGTCCCGCGCGGTTGCCATGGGCAGGGGACCAGGATGATTGTGAGTCGCATGGAACTAATTTACTGCGCTGGTGGGGACTCTCCTAGATCATGTGTCTGCAGCTTCCTTCTGCGGGAAGGTCTGCGTTTAGCATGATACAGAGTCAGATGTCACATTTGTACACACACACGTGTCGCAGCAGACATCGTGGTCAACAGTTCACAAGCCCACAGCGGCCTGGGGTTCGGTTCCGGTTCTACCTTAGCTCTGTGACCTTGGGCCTGGGTAAGCACTGGCCCCTGTGACTGTCACGCCTTTGAAAACGTGGGGAGCTTATAAAGGGAGAGACAGGTCAGCCCTCACCTGAGATGTGCCCTTTTCAGCTGGTGGTCAACTTTATTTCGCAGTTGGAGGCACAGTGAGGAAGCCCCGTCTGGGCTTGGGAGCCTGGGATTGAACGTGTGTCTAAAGCGGGGAATGACAGGGGGTCTCCGTTCTCGCTGGCCCGGCGTGCAGGTGGCGGGCGGCAGCGTGGGCCGGTGCCTGTCCCCTGCGGTGCCCGTGCAGACCCAGGTTTACCTGCTTCGGGCTGTCCTTCTGTGCTCCTTAATACACGGGACAACGACGACCAAACGACATCATGCAGCACGGACGATGGGCCAGGCACTCGTCTACAGGCTTATTCAGCGGGCTGTCCGGGCCAAATGCAGCCACCAGGGCCTCTGATTTTCAGCTTACATGGCTGGATACTTTCTGGACAGCCCTCGTCTATACTTATTGTTTTCTGAGACTCTTACTATTTCTGTTTTACAGGTGAGAAACTAAGGCGCAGAGAGGTTAAGTAACTCGCCCAAGGCCCCACTAACAGGACGTCAGATGCAGCCACCGGGTGCCTTGCCAGGTGGCCCTGGACTGGCAGTGCAGGTCCCCCACCCATCACTCCTTAACAGCCAGCTCCCTGCTGCTGACCGGGCAGTTTTTTATTTGAACTTTAAGTGCCAAGCTTAACATGAGTGTAATCTGAGGGCACGCCGACTCGGGAAGCTGTGCAGTGGCTTCGCTCAGGGGGTTTGAAGTAGTAAGAAGTGATGATGAAAACGTTCAGGCTTCTTGCTTTCAAGCTCAGGTCTGGACAGAAAATCATTCAGAGTCAGACAGGGAAAGGACCGCAGCGGGCGTATCGGTTTATGGCTTCATTTCACGGGCAAGAACACAAGACCCAGGGAGGTGAGGTGCCTTGTTCAAGGTCAGGAAACGTATTTTCCAAAACTGCAATTAGGCTGTTTAGAGGGGTAAGCCAGATAAGTGTTGTTGAAATGCTAGGAGACTCCTATATCGAGTGATGGAATTGAGATACAGTATTCGTCTGGGGGGCTCCTCCAGCAACATGGCTTCATGTGGCCTAGTTCCTATGCCGAGGTCACCTTACCTAGACAGACCCGTTGCCACTACTGGGCGTGCCATTGTTTCCAGGGCCACCACACGTTCAATGGCCAGAGTTGGTGATGCAGTACTGACATCCTGTTAACCACAGTCTGAGAGTTGTTTGGTGCCGTGATGGCCGGCATTCGGTGTCCTGCCTTCGGCGTGCTCTGCACACACTTCTAACGATCACTGTTACGACGGGGAGAGAGGCGCCATTGCTCTGGTGGCCGAGAGCCTGCCTTCCAGAGACAGACTGCCCGCGTGTGAGGGCCGGCGCTGCGCCCGACTGGGTTAGGACCTCGGGCAGCTCTGCCTCACCTATCCGTGCCTCGGTTTCTTCATCTGTAAAATGGGGAGAATAGTAGTAACTATGCCCCGCAGAGTTGCTGGAAGGATTAAGAGACTTAACATAAGGAAAGCACTTAGGAGAGAGCCCGGCAGGCCACAGCGCTGTAGGAGGGTTACCTGTCATTTCTGGAAGAGGAAGCCGAGTAACTGGAATCACTTCAGATTGTTACGTGGAACCGAACAAGTGCTTAGCATTTCTGCTTCCAGTCCAAGGCTAGGCCTTGCTTTATACCTCGAGTGGGACATAACAGAAATGGTTCTCCAAGGTCATCTACTAAGACACTGACTCAGTTTACAGAGTTGCAGCTCTCACCAGCTTCCTGAAGTCTAGTTCTATATCTTTTCCAACAGCAAGGAAGGAAAAAAAAACCAAAACAAAACAGGAAGAAAGAGAAAATTAAATTCTGCTCTCTTGTCTGGATTTTGAATCACCAAGTAGAAAGTTTTAATAATAACTACAAACAAATAAGGTAATGCAGTCACTCTCTTAGAGGTTTACACAAATCACGTCCCCAAAGAGACTGGAAGCTATGCGCACAGAAGTCAGCAGAGGGACAAGGTCTGTATCCCCAAAGTGCGGAGTCACAAAAGAGAAACGGCAGTTGGACCAGATTTCACGTGGACCTTAATTTATCACCAGGGGCGG